>SJYC01130183.1:0-19338 GCA_006408675.1 Madoqua kirkii | reverse complement strand
ATGTGTATAAGAGACAGCTCCCTCCCATCCCACCCCTTCAGGTGGTCACAGAGCGCCAGTCTGGGCTCCCTGTGTTATTAATATATAGCAGCCTCCCACTAGCTATCTGTTTCACACAGTATAGTGTATGTATGTCAGTGCTACTTTCTAAATTCCATATTCATCTAAGTAAAAGTTTATACCCTTCACCTATTAATTCTTTGTTTAAACAGTGGTCTATTTATGACATGAGTTGGATCACATAGGAAACCAGCACAACCACTTATTCTAGATCATCTTTCTTGCAATAAGCTTAACTTACTGTAAATAAATAATGTACCATTTTGCAAACCATATTTTATTAACACAAAATCCAAGCAAGGAAAATTCTCTACATTAAATTTGATAGTTTCTATATATCACTTAGCTTGTTTGACAGAAATAATGAATTCATCTCTACTATTCTTCTAGATTTCTCATATATGTGTTAATATACAACATTTGTTTTTTTCTTTCTGACTTCACTCTGTAGAGACTCTAGGTCCATCCACATCTCTATAACTGACTCAGTTTTGTTCCTTGACATATATACACTACCATGTGTAAAATAGATAGCTAATGGGAATCTGCCATAAAGCACAGAAGGCTCAGCTCAGGGTTCTGTGATGACCTAGATGGGTGGGATGGGGGTGGGGTGGAGGAAGGTATGAGAGGGAGGGGACATATGTGTAGGTATAGTGGATTTACTTCATCATACAGCAGAAATGAACACAACATTGTAAAATGATTGTACTTCAATTTAAAAAATTAAGTAATAGCAAAAGCAAACAAACAAAAAATCATGAGCTCAAAGAAAGTGAGTTCTATTTTCCTTAATGCATCTATCTTTAATGTATGCTGGGCTTCCCTGGTGGCTCAGCTGGTAAAGAATCTGCCTGCCAGTACAGGAGGCACAAGAGATATGGGTTTGATTCCTGGGTCAGGAAGATTCCCTGGAGAAGGAAATGGCAACCCACTCCAGTGTCCTTGTCTGGAAAATTTCATGGACAGAGGAGCCTGGCTGGCTACAGTCCATGTGTTCACAGAGTCGGACACAACCAAGCACATATGCCTAATGTGTGCTGATAAAAAATGTATTTGTATTATCTAATCAAGTTGCTATGACATAGACATTACGTACATTATGTACTCTGTCATGACTTTTAATTTCATAACATCTCAGAAAAAGGTATTAAGCATTCATAGATACTTGGTTTTTGTTTTTTTATTGTTAATTTCTTTTTTTAAGTAATTATCCTTTAAAAAAGAGCAAGAAACGTTCAAAAGAAAAAAATTAAGTTAAAAAAAGAAAGACAATACAGAATTCCATCCATTTACTGCATTTAATCAAAGTCTAGGCTTTCTGGGTAATATATAACTGTTTGGCATGAAGCATGGATGAATGTGATTCCTTGTACATATGAACTGGAAGCTGAGTTATCCTCCCACCCCCTACCACACACCAATAAATAACGAGAGTGTAAATACACACAGGAATCCCAACCTGGGAACTGAAAGCATAGGAAATTCAAAGCTATCATTGATTCTGCAGCAATGATGAAGTTATCCCTTGCCTTGTAGATGACAGACTTTTAAAAGAAGGTTTTATGAGGATTTGAACAGACTGCATCGTCTCTAGTACATATACACATATTTATTTAAAGTCGTAAGTCTGTGACAACCTAGAGGGTGGGACGGGATGCGAGGTGGGAGAGGTTCAAGACAGAGGGGATATATGTATACCTCTGGCTGATTCATGTCGATGGATGGCAGAAACCAACACAGTACTATAAAGCAATTATCTTCCAATTAAAACTAAATAAATTTTAAAGGTAAATTCATATGTATCTATAATATATGTTTCTATAACATTGTATCTATATGGGTATGCTGCTGCTGCTGCTGCTAAGTCGCTTCAGTCGTGTCAGATTCTGTGCAACCCTATAGACGGCAGCCCACCAGGCTCCCCCGTCCCTAGGATTCTCCAGGCAAGAACACTGGAGTGGGTTGCCATTTCCTTCTCCAGTGCATGAAAGTGAAAAGTGAAAGTGAAGTCACTCAGTCGTGTCCAACTCCTAGCGACCCCATGGACTGCAGCCTACCAGGCCCCTCCATCCATGGGATTTTCAAGGCAAGAGTACTGGAGTGGGGTGCCATCATCTATATGGGTATAATATACTTATATACAAAGAGATAACACATAATAGTGAGTGAAACTTGCTATTCAAATTCTTTATATCTCTACTAATTTTAATTTTTTTCTTTTTTGGCTGCACTGAACAGCTTGCAGGATCTTAGTTCCCCAACCAGGAACTGAACTTGCACCCTAGGCAGTGCAAATGCAGAATCCTAACCCCTGGACTGCCAGAGAATTCTCTCTACTTCATTTTAAAACCTTTTTGTTATGTGAAATAAAGTAGACACTGAGAAAAATGCTTAAATCATATGTATATTTTAGCACAATAATAATTCAAGCATCAGTACAATAGTCATGTAGACCAAGAAATAACATTACTAGCATGTTGGAAGTCCAACTCCCCTATCACTTTGTTATCACAGCCCCTTCTATTATTGCCTAAGGTAATTACTTTCCTAATATAATGAGATTCACTTCCTTGTTTTCCTATGTAGCTTTGCCACCTAAACATTCATTCATATTATACATACTTCAAATCTGTTTTTGAATTTTATGTGAATGGACTCACACTGTGAATGTTTCTAGTGTCTTAATCTTTTTACTAAATGTTGGGATATTTATTGAATAGCGCTGCAGTCGATTTATTTCTATTTATGATTTAGCAGACCTTATCTCTTATTCTCATCTGTTATATTTTTAAGTCTTAAATTTTCAGGAAATATATTTAATTCTATGGCCTGCAGTTTTGCCAGAAATTAATCAACAATAATTATTCTGTGTTAATTAAAGATTCCTTGTTTTCCTATGTAGCTTTGCCACCTAAACATTCATTCATATTATACATACTTCAAATCTGTTTTTGAATTTTATGTGAATGGACTCACACTGTGAATGTTTCTAGTGTCTTAATCTTTTTACTAAATGTTGGGATATTTATTGAATAGCGCTGCAGTCGATTTATTTCTATTTATGATTTAGCAGACCTTATCTCTTATTCTCATCTGTTATATTTTTAAGTCTTAAATTTTCAGGAAATATATTTAATTCTATGGCCTGCAGTTTTGCCAGAAATTAATCAACAATAATTATTCTGTGTTAACTAAAGATATATTGATTTTTTTGTTTACCTCAGCTTTTCATCTTTCAGTTTTTATTCAGTTATAATATGTATACTGCTGCTGCTGCATCGCTTGAGTCGTGTCTGATTCTGTGCGACCCCATAGATGGCAGCCCATCAGGCTCCTCTGTCCCTGGGACTCTCCAGGCAAGAACACCGGAGTGGGTCACACTTCCTCCTCCAATGCGTGCATGCATGCTAAGTCGCTTCAGTCGTGTCCGACTCTATGCGATCCCATGGACTGCAGCCCACCAGGCTCCTCTGTCCATGGGATTCTCTAGGCAAGAATACTGGAATGGGTTGCCATTTCCTTCTCCATACTGTTAATTTCTATAGGCTTATTATTAAACATGCTGACCATTTGTCACACATCTTGCTAATACAATATTTTCTGCATTTTTTCATGTGTCTGTTTTTAATGGTATAATCTATCATTCTTTTTCCTTTTTGTTTTATACTTAGAAAGCTTTCCCACACCAGGATCCCGTGATCCTTCCTGGGTCAGGAAGATCCCCTGGAGGAGGGCAAGGCAACCCACTCCAGTATTTTTGTCTTTAGAATTCCATGGACAGAGGAGCCTGGCGGGCTATACTCAGAGTCAGACACGACTGAAGCAACTTAGCACACAGGCACTGCAGCATGAGTAGAGAACACTCCAGAGTTCTTCCTCTCTTCACGGGCATGCCAATGGTTTAAACTTGTTCTTCCAGGCAGGAAGAAGCTTAGCTATGGGATAACCCGATCTGTCTTGAGTAGCCTCCCATGGTTTTTGCACAGACCCCCAAGGAATATTTTATAGTGATCTTGTCTCTTGTTTCCTCAGTGAAATACAAACCTTCTAAATATTTTTAACATGCATTCCCTCACTTAATGTTCCCAAAAAGCATACCAGGAAAGTACAATTACTACCTTCATTCTATAGGTGAGGGACCTGAGGTACAGAGAGGTTAAGCAATTGCCTGGTTTCATCGCAGCCTGGAAGCATCAGAGCCAGACCACACCCAGGATATCTAATTTCTGAGTCAGTGTTTCTAATCACTGTGTCCTACAGTCCTCCACGGAAGGTACAGACTTAGCTATTGCATCAACACTGCTTCTATGGGAAAGCTTGAGCTCTTCAGTATTGGGTGCACCAGGCCCAGCAGGTGAAGACCCCTATGTAGGTCTTGCTCCCTCCTCACTGAGCCCTGCAGTAGGTAGGACTTCTAAAGTTAGGATGACAGTAAAGATGGGGCCCTAAGTGAATGCTTTATCAAACATGCTCATGGATGCCCTTCACGGAGGAAATCAGAGGGTCACCTTCCTCACTCCCAGGCTGCTATGATGACTCCGGGTATGAAACAACAGCTGCAGGTTATGTGATGGACGCTTCCTGGGGGTCAGCCCTGAGCCAGCTCTTGACTGCAACAATGTCACTCACTGAACCTATGTGGGAGGGTGAGTGTCCTCACTTTACAGACGAGGAAACCAAGGCCTGAGAGGCCTCCCACACTGGCAGCAGCAGAGCCAGTGTAGCTGAGGCTGGGTCTACTGATGCCAAGCTGAGAGGGGAACTTGTCCTGAGGGCAGAACACTGGTGGTAGCTTAACTGCCCTGAGCCTCCGTTCCTTCACAATCCAGAGCCTTTGGGCACATATGACTGTGGGGATTAAGTAAGAAATACATGTGGGAAGGTACTCAGTAAACAGCTTGCTTTCAAATTAACAGACAGTAGCCACTGGGCAAGACCTACGTGTAAATGTTAATTAAAAACAGACCTTGGAAGAATGGTCCAGACCTTCCCCCAGCTTACACGTGGGAAGCAGCCTTGACAGAGCTCCTGACCTGTGCGGGAGGAGGGGGGCTCCTAGGAGTGTTCTCCTGTAGGTGTGCTGGTCTCAGAGCGAGAAAGAACCACTAGGGGGTTCCACAGAACAAATTCCTCCTGTTATGCTGCTCTTGAGAAAAAGCCTCAGTCTAAAAGCAGAGGTAGATGCGGTGGAAGAGAAGAATCCAGTGTTGCCTTCTCCCCTCTGTTTAAATGCATGTAACATATTAACAGTAACTTTAGGGAATATCACAACTCTTTCCTGAAGCTCCTTGTCCCAGGTGTAAAATGGAGCAGATGGTATCTTACCTGTAAACATCTTACCAAGAGTAGTGGCCTGCCTGCCTCCCCACTCTCTAAGCTGCCAGCATGTGGTGGCCTTGTCCTCCCCTGCTTTTCTCCCCAGGACCCCTGCTACAATAAGCTGGGCTCTCCTTAGAGATCCATGCGCTGGCTTCCATGTCCCTATGATTCTTTGGTCTTACTCCTCATTGAGGAGGCTGATTAAGATCTGGGGACAGAAAAAGCCTGAAATATAGACCTAGCTTCACCCTTGGAAGTTAAGTTACAACTCTATGTGTGTAAAGGGACTTCCTGGTGGCTCAGATGATAAAGCATCGGTCTATAATGCTGGAGACCTGAGTTCAAGCCCTGGGTTGGGAAGATCCCTTGGAGAAGGAAATGGCGATCTACTCTAGTACTATTGCCTAGAAAATCCCATGGACAGAGGAGCCTGGTAGGCTACAGTCTCATCAACTTACCTTCAACAGCATCTGGTACTTTATAAGTCTCTGACTTGGTTCTCTCAGACACTTAAAAAGAGGGAGACTGTGACCCAGTTGACGCTGGCATACCTTGAAAAGTCAAACAGAAACAACATGAAACAAAACAACACACACAGAGAGAACAGAAGCAGCAGCATTTATATACAAGTGAAGTGGATTCTTCACGAACAGGACAGGGCAGCAGAGTCGACCAGTTCTGTAATCTTTTGGCGGTTCACTCACTTAGTTACAGACTGTAAAAGGAGAGACAGAGGAAAGGGGACGAGCTTGGCTAGTATTTTTAAAGGCAAGTAGGGATGCCAGGCCATTTATTTCTTTATTGCTTGTTCTTTTATGTTGTTTTGTTTTCTCAGGAACTCACTTTATTTTCTCTTATTTTATAATTTTTTATTGGAGTATAATTGCTTTACAATGTTGGGTTAGTTTCTGCTATACAATGAACTCAATCAGTTATATGTATACATATATGCCTATTTATTTCTTTTAGAAAGTAAGTCCATAAGGAGGGAGACAATGGGGCAGTCTTCTGTAAAGGAGGCAGCCTGTCTTCAGGTTGGGGCTTGGGGGTATGGGAATCTATTTAAGGGTACATGATAGGCTTATTGATATCATTCTAGGGATTCCCCCAAGTGTGACTTAATTTCATTTTTAAAAGCTATCCTAAAACAAACAAACAACAACAACAACAAACCTATCTAGAAGAGCACTCCATTTTCTCACCAGGCTACATCTGTTCCTTACAGCTTGTCCTATAGAGACCCAGGGCAGCATTGAAACTTTCAGTGTGTAATTTCAAAATAGGAAAGATTTTAATAAACAAAAATCCCAATGCCAAATTCCTCTTCGTAGTTCACACTTGTAGATTTCTTTAAAAGTTGGATGCCTATGAACATTGTCCTGGGAAAAGAGTTTATGGGAGACCTTAGAAATGCAGTGTTACCCCAAAGTAGGTGCAGTCTTGACAGTCTTGCCAGATTGCCCTGGCTCGGGGCAGGTTCTTATGGTATTTAAAGTATATTTGAAGATCTTCTTTCTGGATGAGAAAAAGTTAGAACAGGTTAACCAGTTAGCATTTTTCAATAAAAGGATATAATGACACAGTTTATTCATTCATTCAGTAGGCCTGGAGTATTTTCAATGTGTAAGGAACTGGGGATGTACAACAAATAACCTCATGTTGGAGTGAGTGTGTGAAAGGAGGTAAACAGAGGGTTATGAACAACACAGATAGGAATGAAGTACTGTGAGAGAAGCTCTAAGACTCTGGTCAATAAATAACTAAATTCATGAACAGGGGTTGGATTTTCTCTTTATCTTCTCTCCTCCTTTCTTTATCTGGGATACCCAGATAAATATCTCCCCCAAATGGTTTTGCAGTGAGTAATAAAATGGACAAAAATATGCTGGTGGCTTTCTCCCCATGCATGCATGCTCAGTCACTTCTGTCATGGCCAATGTTTTGCAATCCTATGGACTGTAACCCACCAGGCGCCTCTGTCCCCCATGTTATTCTCCAGGCAAGAATACTGGAGCAGCTTGCCATGCCCTACTCCAGGGGATCTTCCTGACCCAGGGATTGAACCCATGTCTTTTATGTCTTCTGCATTGGCAAGCAGGTTCTTTACCACTAGCACCAACTTTACAGTCATCATGATGCCAACCCTGTAAATAAACTTAAATAACCAAAAGATAGAAACATC
The DNA here is from genome assembly GCA_006408675.1 of Madoqua kirkii. NCBI lineage: Eukaryota > Metazoa > Chordata > Mammalia > Artiodactyla > Bovidae > Madoqua > Madoqua kirkii. Next base: position 11,774 of record SJYC01130183.1, on the reverse strand, counting down.
CCAGAAGGAAAATATGGCAGCGGAAGTTTGAACACAAACTAAGTGGTCTGGGCAATCCCTGCCTCAAACATCACCTTCAACCTGCAGCACAAGTCTTCCAAGACATAAAAAGCTACACCACTACTCATAGCTAGAGATCAAAAGGGAGTCCAAGTGCTATGTGAGCTATATTCTCATTGTATCAAAGGCCACAAAAGGTGGGCATACATTTGCCAGTATCCGAGGTAGAAAGCATACCCGAGCCTGTGGAGTCAGTTTTCCAGCTTCATCCTCTCCATCAGGAGAACCCAGTCTACAGCAGCTGTGCTTGCCACAGAGCCTGGACTGCTCCGGCAGAGATGACCACGTGGCCACTTCCTTGTGGATTTCTGTGTTCTCTTGGTGGACGTTGACCTGATACCTGTGCTCCTGAAGCCTTCACTTCTTGCTTCTGTGTCTGTACTTTGAGCATCATAGAACATTACATGCCTTCCGGTGCTGAAACACTACTAACCTAAATTTGCTCTTGAGTTCAAAATTCTTTAGCGAAAACACGGGAACTAACCAGCAGCATACAAAAGTGCCTGATCCCCTTAACAGGGAGATGTGATTGCTTAGGAATTGGGAAGGCTGTTGCTCAGGTTCAGTTCTCGACCTTGTTAGTTACAAACAAAGCTATTTGCTTATTTGGTCTGAGGTCAGTTACTTAACCTTCCTCACTTTAGTTTCTCATCTGTTAAGTAGGCTCAAAACTGCAGTCACCTCCTATGAGTGCTGTGAGATTAAATGAAATGTATAGAACCCTCTCAACAAATGCCCAATACATGCAGAGTACTCAACAAATAGTAGCTATTGTTAAAGTACTTTTTACTTTGCAGAGCCATTCTGTGTGCAGTATGCAATATTTGATTTCATTTCCACAGCAACTTTACATATTGGTATTACCAAGCTTGTTGCAAGGAGGAGAAAAGTTGAGGTCATGCTGATAGCAAGTGGCTCAACTTAGATGAGAAGCGAAGTTTTCCAAGTGGCTTCCCTGGTAGCTCAGGCATTAAAAAATCCACCTGCATTGTGGGAGCCCTGGGTTTGATCTCTGGGTCAGGAGGATCCCCTGGAGAAGGAAATGGCAAACCATTCCAGTATTCTTGCCTGGAAAATCCCATGGACAGAGGAGCCTGGAGGCCTACAGTCCATAGAGTTGCAAAGAGTTGGACACAATTGAGCAACTAACACTGTTTTCTGAGTCCTACCCCATTGCTTTTTTATTTGTACCACATGAGATCTCAGAACAAATAAAACTCAAGGTAAACGCTGTTCTAAATAGAGTTTGGTCTCTGGGGCAAAATCTTCCTGGATACTACAGGCTACCCAGTCAGATTAAAGCACTTGGCTAGAGCAATATTTCAAAGCTTACATCCATGATTAGTGGAAGTCTCAAGTATTATGAGAAGAGTTTAACTGCTGTAGTAAATAGTAGGTGATGCATCTGCCTTTTTGACTAACAAATACAAGTCTTTGCACAGCAGTGATAATTCCCTCAAGGATTCTCAAACATTAAATAGTTGTAATTTTTAATTACTTCATTTGTCCCAGAGTAACAGCTTTGTACTTGATAAAAATTTACTACTGGAATTTTGAGGGCTGAGTAATACTCCATTGTGTATATGTACCACAGCTTTCTTATCCATTCATCTCTCTAATATCATAAATCATACAGAATTATATGTAGGTTTGTGGTCTGGGTATGAAAAGCTTTGTAAAACTTTAGGAGAGAAATTCTTCTAAGAAAAGATGCCCAGTTAACAATTCCCGAATCATTTCCTATAATTTGGACAATTTTTATTTGATAATATCCATTTGTTTCCCACAGGAATTTGGTCCTTTTCTCATTCAATAATTTCAATAAATCTTTGCAATAAGGATATAAGCAATTATAAAATATTACTAAATTCTGAAACTAGATTTCACATTAGTGGTTTGATTAGTGTAAAGTTGTAAAATGGTATAAAACACTATAGCAATGCTATAAAAGTAATTCAAAAAGGAAATTATCAGATTGAATACAAAATAGTTTTTGAATTTTATTTATTTTTAATTGGAGGATAATTGCTTTATAATGTCATATTGGTTTCTGCCATATAGCAACATGAAGCAGGCATAGATAAACCTATGTCCCCTGCCTCTTGAGCCTCCTTCCCACATCTCACCCCATCCCACCTGTCTAGGTTGTGATAGAGCACCAGATTTGAGCTCCCTGAGTCATACAGCAAATTTGCACTGGCTATCTAATTTTACATACGATAATGTGTATGTTTCAATGCCACCCTTTTAGTTCATCCCAACCTCCCCTTTCCCACCTGAGTCTGCAAGTCTGTTCTCCATGTCTGTCTCCATGCTTCCCTGCAGACATGTTCATCAGTACCATCTTTCTAGATTCCATATATATATGCATTAACATACGATATTTGTCTTTCTCTTTCTGACTTACTTCACTCTGTATAAAAGGCTCTAGGTTCATCTACCTTACTAGAACTGTGTCAAATGCATTCCTTTTTATGGGTGAGTAATATTCCATTGTGTATATGTACCAAAATTTCTTTATCCATTCATCTGTCAATGGACGTCTAGTTTTCTTCCATGTCTTAGCTATCATAAATAGTGTGCAGTGAACATTGGGGAACATATGTCTTTTAAAATTATGGTTTCCTTAGGGTATATGTCCAGTAGTGGGATTGTTGGGTCATATGGTAGTTTCATTATTAGTTTTTTAAGGAATCTCCACACTGTTCTCAAAGTGGCTGGATCAATTTTTATTCCCACCAAGAGTGCAAGAAGGTTCCCTTTTCCCTCACACCCTCTCTATCATTTAGTGTTTGTAGATTTTTTGATAATGGCAATTCTGACAAGTGTGCGGTGATACTCATTGTAGTTCTGATTTGCATTTCTCTAATAATGAGTAAGGTTGAGCATCTTTTTATGTGTTTATTAGCCATTAGTATGTCTTCTTTGGAAAAATATTTGTTTAGGTCTTCTGCCCACTTTTGATTGTGTTGTTTGTTTTTCTGGATGTCAATTGTTTCATTTGCTATTATTTTCTCCCATTCTGAGGATTATCTTTTTCACTTGGTTTATAGTTTCCTTTGTTGTGCAAAATCTTTTATGTTTAAATAGATTTCATTTGTTAATTGTTTTTATTTCCATTACTCTAGGAGGTGGGTCATAGTGGATCTTACTGTGATTTATCTCAGAATGTTCTGCCTATGTTTACCTCTAAACATGTTTAGCTCTAAACTTTTTATTCTGGTCTTATACTGAGGTCTTTAATCCATTTTGAGTTTATTTTTGTGTATGGTATTAGGGAGCATTGTGATTTCATTCTTTAACACATAGCTGTCCAGTTTCCCCAGAACCACTTACTGATGAGACTGTCTCTTCTTCATTGTATATTCTTGCCTCCTTTGCAAAAAAAATAAAGTGCCCATAGGTGCATGGATTTATATCTGGGCTTTCTATTAAGTTCCATTAGTCTATATTTCTGTTTTTGTGCCAGTACCATATTGCCTTGATGACTGTAGCCTTGTAGTGTAGTCTAAAGTCAGGCAAGTTGATTCCTCCAGTTCCATTCTTCTTTCTCAAGATTGTCTTGGCTATTCGGGGTCTTTTGTGTTTCCATACAAATTGTGAAATTGTTTGTTCTAGTTCTGTGAAAAATACCATTGGTAATTTGATAGGGATTGCACTGAATCTAGTGCAATTTTTTGCATGACCCAATTTTATACTGCCTGAAAGACTGCTTTGGGGAGTACAGTCATTTTCACAATATTGATTCTTCCAGTTCAGGAACATGGTATATCTATCCATCTGTTTGTGTTGTCTTTGATTTCTTTCATCAATGTCTTATAGTTTTATGCATACAGGTCTTTTGTCTCTTGAGGTAGGTTTATTCCTAGGTATTCTATTCTTTTTGTTGCAGTGGTGAATGGGATTATTTCCTTAATTTCTCTTTCTGATTTTTTATTGTTAGTCTATAAGAATGCAAGGAATTTCTGTGTATTAATTTTATATCCTCCAACTTTGCTATATTCATTGATTAGCTCTAGTAATTTTCTGGTGGCATCGTTAGGGTTGTCTATGTAGAGAATCATGTCATCTGCAACGGTGAGAGTTTTACTTCTTCTTTTCCAATCTGGATTCTTTTTATTTCTTTCCTTTTTTGACTTCTGTAGCTAGGACTTCCAAAACTATGCTGAATAATAGTGGCAAGAGTGGGCACCCTTGTCTTTTTTCTGATCTTAGAAGAAATGCTTTCAGTTTTTCATAATTGAGAATATTGTTTTCTATGGGTTTGTCATATATGGCCTTTATTATGTTGAGATATATGAGTTTGGGTAGACTCCAGGAGTTGGTGATGGACAGGGAGGCCTGGTGTGCTGAGGTCCATGGAGTTGCAAAAGAGTTGGACTTGACTGAGTGACTGAACTGAACTGATATTACTTCTATGCTTATTTTCCAGAGAGGTCTTTTTTTTTTATCATAAATGGATATTGAATTTTGTCAAAAGCTTTCTCTGCATCTATTGAGATGATCATATGATTTTTATCTTTCATTTTGTTAATATGGTGTATCACACTGATTGATTTGCATGTACTGAAGAATCCTTGCATCCCTGAGATAAAGCCCACTTGATCATAATGTGTGACCTTTTTGATGTATTGTTGGATCTGTTTGGTAGAATTTTGTTAAGTTTTACATCCATGTTCATCAGTGATATTGGTCTGTAATTTTCTTTTTTGCGGCATCTTTGTCTGGTTTTAGTATCTGGGTGATGGTGACCTTGTAGAATGAGTTTGGGAGTTTTCCTTCCTCTGCAATTTTCTGGAAGATTGAGCAGCATAGGTGTTAGCTCTTCTCTAAACTTTTGGTAGAATTTGCCTGTGAAGACATCTGGCCCTGAACTTTTGTTTGCTGGAAGATTTTGGACTGCAGTTTCGATTTCCATGCTTGTGATTGGTCTATTCATATTTTCTATTTCTTTCTCATTCAATTTTGGAAGGTTATATTTTCTAAGAATTTTCTCATTTCTTCAGGGTTTTCCATTTTATTGGCATATAGTTGCTCATGATAGCCTCTTATGATCCTTTATATTTCTGTGTTTTCTGTTTAACTTCGTTTTCATTTCTAATTTGATTGATTTGGGTCATCTCTCTTTTTTTCTTGATGAGTCTGGCTAATGGTTTGTCAATTTTATCTTCTCAAAGAACCAACTTTTAGTTTTATTGAGCTTTACTACTGTCTCATTTCTTTTTCATTTATTTCTGCTTTGATCTTTATGATTTCTTTCTTTCGGCTAACTTTTGGGTTTTTTGTTCTTTTTCTAGTTGTTTTAGGTGTAAAGTTAGGTTGTTTATTCTATACTTTTCTTATTTCTTAAGGTAGGCTTGTGCTGCTATAGACTTACTTCTTAGCCCTGTTTTTAGCATATCCCATAGATTTTGAGTTGCTGTGTTTTCATTGTCATTTATTTCTAGGTATATTTTGATTTCTTCACTGATCTGTGATTATTCAGAAGCATATTGCTTAGCCTCCATGTGTTTGTGTTTTTTGTAGTTTTTCCCCCCTATAGTTAATAGCTAATCTTATAGCATTGTGCTCAGAAACAGTGCTTGAAATGATTTATTTTAATTTACCAAGGCTTCATTTGTGACTCAAATTGTGATCTATTCTGCAGAAAGTTCCATGTGCACTTAGGGAGAAAGTGAAATCTGTTTTTGGATGAAATTCCCTGTAGCTATCAATTAGGTCCAACTGGTCCAATGTATTGTTTAAAGCTGGTGTTTCCTTAATAATTTTCTGTCTGGATGATCTGTCCGTTTGTCTTATGTATTAAGATGTTCCTCTGTTGGGTGTATATAATTTATAATTATGTCTTCTTGGATTGGTCCCTTGATCATTATGTAGTGTCCTTCCTAGCCTCTTGTAACAGTCTGAAAGTCTATTTTACCTGATGTGAGTATTGCTATTCCTGCTTTCTTTTGATTTCCATTTGCACAGAATATCTTTTACCAGTCCCTCACTTTCAGGCTGTTCATGTTCCTAGGTTTGAGGTGAGTCTCTTGTAGACAGCATATATAGGGGTCTTGTTTTTGTATCCATTCAGCCAATCTGTGTCTTTTGGTTGGAACATTTAGTCCATTTACATATAAGGTAATTATTGATATGTATGATCCTATTACCATTTACTTTACTGTTTTGGGGTTTGTTTTTATAAGCCTTTTCTTTCTCTTGTGTTTCCTGTCTAGAGAAGAACTTTTAGCATTTGTTGTAAAGCTGGTTTTGTGGTGCTGAATTCTCTTAACTTTTGCCTGTCTGTAAAACTTCTGATTTCTCTTTCAAATCTGAATGAGATCTTCATTGGATAGAACAATCTTGGCCAAAGTTTTTTCTGTTTCATCACTTTAAGTATATCCTGCCACTCCCTTTTGGCTTGCAGAATTTTCTGTTGAAAGATCAGCTGTTAGCCTTATGGGAGTCCCTTTGTATGGTATTTGTTGCTTTTCCTTGATGCTTTTAAGATTTGTTCTTTGTGTTTAATTTTCACTAGTTTGATTAATATGTGTCTTGATGTTTTTTCCCTTTGGTTTATCCTATATGGGACTCTCTGAGATTCCTGGATTGGGGTAGCTATTTCCTTTCCCATGTTAGGGAAGTCCTTGACTATTGTTTTTAGTTGCTAAGTCATGTTCTGCTCTTTGCAACCCTATGGGCTTGCAACATGCCAGGCTTCCCTATCCTTCACTATCTCCTGGAGTTTTCCCAAACTCATATCCATTGAGTCAGTGATGCCATCCAACCATCTCATCTTCTGTTGCCCCCTTCTCCTCCTGCCCTCAACCTATAATCTCCTCAAATATTTTCTCATACCATTTCTTTTTGTCATCTTATTCTAGGGCCCCTATAAATCTAATGCTGGTACACCTAATGTTGTCACAGTGGTTGTTGAGACTGTCCTTATTTCTTTTCTTTTTTCTTTATTCTGCTCTGCTTCAGTTATTTCCACTATTCTATCTCCCAGCTCACTTGTCTGTTTTTCTGCCTCAGATAGTTTGCTATTTGTTCCTTCTAGTGTATTTTTAATCTCAGTTATTATGTTGTTAATGCTGATTGTCTATTCTTTAATTCCTCTAGGTCCTGGTTAAGTATTTCTCATATCTTCTCTATCCATGCCTCTAGTCTATTTATATGTGCCTCCATTTTGTTTCCAAGATTTTGGATTGTCTTTACTATCATTACTCTGAATTCTTTTTCAAGTGGACTGCTTATTTCCTCTTCATTTGTTTGGTCTTAAGGGGTTTTTTTGGTTGTTGTTTTTTTTTTGTTGTTGTTGTTTTACCATATTCCTTCATCTGCTGCATTTTTCTGTATTTTCATCTTGTTTAATTCACTGTGTTTGGGTTCTCCTTTCTGCAGGCTGGAGGATTTTTCAGTTCAGTTCAGTCGCTCAGTCGTGTCCGACTCTTTGCGACCCCATGAATCACAGCACGCCAGGCCTCCCTGTCCATCACCATCTCCCGGAGTTCACTCAGACTCACGGCCATCGAGTCGGTGATGCCATCCAGCCATCTCATCCTCGGTCATCCCCTTCTCCTCCTGCCCCCAACCCCTCCCAGCATCAGAGTCTTTTCCAATGAGTCAACTCTTCGCATGAGGTGGCCAAAGTATTGGAGTTTCAGCTTCAGCATCAGTCCTTCCAAAGAACACCCAGGACTGATCTCCTTTAGGATGGACTGGTTGGATCTCCTTGCAGTCCAAGGGACTCTCAAGAGTCTTCTCCAACACCACAGTTCAAAAGCATCAATTCTTCAGCACTCAGCCTTCTTCACAGTCCAACTCTCACATCCATACATGACCATAGGAAAAACCATAGCCTTGACTAGACGTACCTTAGTTGGCAAAGTAATGTCTCTGCTTTTGAATATGCCATCTAGGTTGGTCATAACTTTTCTTCCAAGGAGTAAGCATCTTCTAATTTCATGGCTGCAGTTCCTCTTAACTGTGGAGTCTGCCCCCTGTGAGTGAGGTTGGATCAGTGTTTTGTAAAAGTTTCCTTGTTGGGAGGACTTCTGCCTGTGTTCTGGTGGATGGAACTGGATCTTTTCTCTCTGAGGGGTACTGCCCAGTCCAGCAGTGTGTTTTGGGGTGTCTATGGGCTTGGTATAGCTTTTGGCAGCCTTTCTGCTAATGGGCAGGGCTGTGTTTCTTTTTGCTAGTGATTTGGCATGAGGTGTATGGCACTGGAGCTTTCTGGCCTTTGGATGAGTTTGGTCTTAGTGTCGAGGTGGAGGCCTTTGGGAGAGCTCTTGTCAATTAATGTCCTATGGTGTTGGGAGTTCTCTGGTGGTCCAAAGTCCTGTACTCAGGTCTCCCACTTCAGGGGTTCAGGCCTGATCCCTTACTGTGGCACCAAGATTACACAGGCCTCATAGCACAGAAGATAAAAGCCCAACTCAATAGCCAAGGTGAAACCAACGCTCAATAGCCAAGAACACCCAAAGAAACTCACACACTTACAAAGGGAAAAGAGGAGAGAAAACAGAGGGAAAAAAGGATAAAAAAGGAATAAAAGAAGAAGAGCACAATCGAGACTAGGGTAAAATGAATTTGTTTAAAATTAAAACATTTTAAAAAATAGAAAAAAGTAGGTTATGAAAAATAAAAATTTAAGAGATAATTTTTTTAAAAGAACATGAAATAATATGAAAAAGTAAAGAAAAAAGGGTGAAAGGTGAAAGGGTGAAAAGGAAAGGAGGAAAATATATAGAGAGTGGCAATTCCACCTCCACCTCCTAGGAGTTCTTCCAAAACTCGACTGTTCTCTGCATCTGTTGTGGGGACAGTACAGACTCTAATCTAGCCCTAAACCTGTGTGTGCTTGCCTCCAATGTCCACAGTGGCCAGAGCTAGGGCTTCTTCTTTTGTGTGAACACTCATTGTCCTTTTATATATTCCATAGGACTTCCCTGGTGGCTCAGTGGTAAGGAATCTGCCTGCCAATGCAGGAGACGTGGGCTCGATCCCTGGGTCGACAAGATGCCATGGAGGAGGAAATGGCTACCCACTCAGTATTCCTGCCTGGGAAATCCCATGGACAGAGGAGTCTGGTGGGCTACAATCCATAGGGTCACAAAGAATTGGACATGACTTAGCAACTAAACAACAAGACTCAGAGTTTACCTAGTTGATCATGTGGATTTAGTCTGCAGCTTGTACAGCTGGTGGAAAGGTTTTCAATCCTTTTCCTTAGCCACTCTGCCCCTGGAGCTCAACTGTGGTTTTATCTCCACCTCTGCATATGGGTCATCCACTGGAGTTTGCTCCTGAGACTGCCCCGGAGGATTTGGGTCTGCTCCAATGAGGACTGGGTGTGAGGTGGCATAGATGCTTGGATCAGAGACCCTGGAAGCACCAGGCATGCAGAGGAGCTGGTGCAGGAGATATGGCTCTATTAGGACTTTTTCTAGCTTCTGGCAACTCCTCCCCAGGGAACTCCGCCCCACTGAGGACCAGGTACGGAGGTGGCTCAGCTGGCTGTGGCCGTGGGTACATGAGATTTTCACACTGTTAAGGTGTTGTTCCCCCCCCACCCCACCCCCAGCCTCTGGCAGTTCTACGCTAGTGAGGACTAGGTGTGGAGGTGGCACAGATGCTTGGATCCCAAGGAACCTGGATACACCAGGTGTATAGGGAAGCCAGCAGCCACAGGTGCAGGATATAAGGATATAAAGAGGCTATTAGAGCCTTTTTCCAGAGAATGCAATGGCACCCCACTCCAGTACTCTTGCCTGGAAAATCCCATGGACCGAGGAGCTTGGTGGGCTGCAGTCTATGGGGTCGCTAAGAGTCGGACACGACTGAGTGACTTCACTTTCACTTTTCCCTTTTATGCATTGGAGAAGGAAATGGCAATCCACTCCAGTGTTCTTGCGTGGAGAATCCCAGGGACGGGGGAGCCTGGTGGGCTGCCGTCTATGGGGTCGCACAGAGTTGGACATGACTGAAGCGACTTAGCAGCAGCAGCAGCAAAGCCTTTTTCTAGCCTCTGGCAGCTGGTGTTCAAAGGGCTTCCTTGGCTGGTCCTTCTATGGTGCTTCGTGCAGCAGGCATTCAAAAGGCCCTCCTGGCTGGGGTCCCTCTCTATTGCTTAGTGTGTCAGGCACTCAAAGGGCCACCATCCCTGGGATCTTTTCCATCAGCTGCTAGCATCAATATGTGGGGAGAGAGAGGATACAGTGGTGATTTTACTCCCTGCACTTGACTCAGCAGTATCACCCTGCCTCCAGAGCTGCCCAGCTTTCCCAAGGACATTCTTCTATCCCCTCCCTCACATCCCCTCAGGATGTCTCCCACAGTCAATAGTAATCCTTGTCCTGGGACTGCTCTCCAGTCCCTACCCAGTCCCTACTGTGCATACTGGAAGACCTGTGTCCCTCTCTGGGGTACATAGGGCTGCAGTACACATTGTTTGTGTGGTTCTCACACCATTCAGACCTTCACAGATCAGCTGCTTCATCCTCCAACAGCCTGAAATGCCTCCTCTTTGTCCCAAACTATTCCTCTACTGCGGGGGTTTCAACCCTGCTTCAGTTCCTCCACTCTGTAGGTTCAGGTCCAGTCTTCTTCACTCTCTTTCTGTTTTTTCCCTTCCTTCCTTCATTCTACCAAGTTTTGTGTCAATCAATGTATTCCCTTATGGTGGTCAGGGACTCCAGCCAGCTCTCAGCTGGTGCTCTGTGAGATCCTCTGCCTCTGAAGATATATTCCTGATCCAAGTGCAGAGAGATATACTCTGCATCCACCTACTGAGTTGCCATCTCATCATCTCCTCCAAAATAGTTTTTAGTGTATCTTTAATTCTTGTTCTGGATGAAAAACCTATGATGAGGCTGTGATGGAAAACCCAGTAGGGCTATGGAAGGGGTCTTCTAGGTTGGTTAAAGCTCTGAGGGTTGAAGACTCTATTTCTCCACCGTGTCTAATAGCTTGAAACCTGGGGAATTTTCATTTCCTTGCTTTCGATTTATCACAAATACTGCTCTTAGACTTATTAGTCCTACTTTGAGCTGCTGAAAAATGTTTAAGTTGTTTGATTTATTGTCTCAGGCTCATTTAAAAAAAAAAAAGAGCAAGAGAATGAAAAGAAGGGCTGATTGGGAGAGAGAGAAGAAATGCGAAAGACTTAGAAAGTAGAGGGCATCTGGATCAGGTTTTCCCAGTGGTTCAGCAGTAAAGAATCTGCCTGCAATGTAGAAGACACAGGAGATCTGGGGTCAGTCCCTGGGTGGGGAAGATTCCCTGTAGAAAGAAATGGCAACCCGCCCCAGCATTCTTTCCTGAAAAATTCCATGGACAGAGGAGCCTGGCAATCCATGGGTTGCAGAGTCAGACAAAACTGAGCACTGCACTGTACTTGACGTTGTAGAAAATAAAATGGAAGAAATATTTTCTGAGAGTTTCAGTTTCACAGTTCTTTTGAGAGTATTAGTACAACTTTAGTGAGGAATTTAAGCCTGCTGGTGACTCTTGTCCTAAGACAATGTAAACCACAAATTGGCGCTTGCCAAGGTCAGAAGGCTGAATCCTGTGCTACTGCAGCTGTTGTGAAGAGTGAAGCACTCTGTGCTCCAGGGAAACTGGTGGAACACATCTTTAGATAGTTAGATACTTTCAGGAACCCGTGGTCCACTGGAGAAGGGAATGGCAAACCACTTCAGTATTCTTACCTTGAGAATCTCATGAAA
>SJYC01130181.1:0-35500 GCA_006408675.1 Madoqua kirkii | reverse complement strand
TTTATTCTGATGTTTCATTGTAAAAACTTTCCATTATAAGTTTATACATATAGTTTATTTCTCAAGATTACTACCTTAGGAAGTTAGAGAAAATATAAATTTTACTCTTAAGTAAAAAGAATACTACTTAATATAATGAGAAATAATTCTATTTATCAAAATGTTTAAATTTTCACATCAGTTGTTGGCAAGCATATGATGAACCTAAGTGGGGCATTACTAGAATCATATGAGTTGCTACAATCCTTTGGAAGTTATTTTGTTACATGAATCAACAATCATAGAATGTTCTTATTCCTCTTGAAAAAACAAACAAACAAACCACATGTGCTATTATAAAACCTGAAACTTTGGTGGGAATTCTAGACACATAAGGCAACTATCCTGAATTTCTTTCTGCAACAAAATTTTTATAGTTTGAATACAGGATTAACATCCCCCTTGCCCAAAATCTACTTACATCAATTATGTCCTTAATCTCTTTTATGTAAGTCTCTTCAGTCTCAAGCAAGTCACGTATAATATGCCTGAATCAGCAACAGGTGGGAAGATGAAAGAGAGAGAGTGGGGTGGGGGGAAGCAGTGTTTTAGAACTCTTATAATAACAGTCACCAATACAGTTCCCCTCAGTGGCTCACCTACTTAGGTTGTAGACAGTTCATTATGTTCTGCTGAAAACCCAAGGCCAACATCTCACAAAACCACACTCTGATCACTCTGGCATGAGAAGAAATGGCAAAGTTAAGGGACTCAAAATCCATGTATGCAGCCAGAGAATGACCTATTTGTGGGCCATAGTGTGGAGGGCAAGAGGGCAGACACTGGAGTAGGAAATATCAGGTTTGGTTTCTTGGTGAGGAAGGTCTGCCTGATCCCTACATCACACATGTGGTTTCCTAGATTTTCTCTCCAGCCTTCTGCTATTTCATTGCTCACATCATGATCTTTGACCTATAGGGATGCCTTTTTTTGGTGCATGGGGTTAGATGCCTGTCCTTCCCTCTTCCTCTAGCATTCCATGTTTCTGTGTGACTGTTTCTTACAGCCAGAAGACATGTGCTTTTTCTGTTTTTATTGGAAAGGCAGGTGGGAGGTGTGGTATGCAGAATTCTAACACAGCCCGCAAGAGTCCTGGCCCCTAGTACACATACACGTCCTCCCAGTTAGTCAATCAAACACTAACATAAGCGAAGATATTTTGCCATTCTGTTTTGTCCCAAATCAGTTGACCTTAAGATAGGTAGATTATCATGTTGGGCATGTCCTACTCCCATGGACTCTAGATCTGGATCTAAAAATCAGTGAGATTGTAAGCACAAGAAGGATATAGCACAAAGGACATTCTCCTTTGCTGGATTTGGAGATGGAGGTGGGGTACACACCAAGGATCACAGGCAGCCTCTAGAAGCTGAGTGAAAGTGAAAGTGACGTAGGTCAGTCGTGTACAGCTCTTTGGGACCCCATGGACTGTAGCCTACCAGGCTCCGCCCTCCATGGGATTCTCCAGGCAAGAGAGAGTGGGTTGCCATTTCCTTCTCCAGGGGATCTTCCCGACCCAGGGATTGAACCTGGGTCTCCAGTATTCCAGACAGATGCTTTAACCTCTGAGCCACCAGGGAAGCTGAGTGGCCCCCTGCTAACAGCCAGCAAGGAAATGGAACTTCAGTCCTGTGGTTGCAAGGAACTGAATTCAGCCACAACTGCGTACACTTAGAAGATACCTTGTAAGAAGTACAAAGGGCCATGCCTTGATTTTATCTACAAGACTTCAGCAAAAAGCCAGTCTTGCTATGCTCTGGCTCCTGTCTCGGGGCAACAGTGGGCTGAACTGTTAAGTTTGTGCTGGTTTTCAATGCAGCAATAGAAAAACAAAAGAAAAAGTGAGGCCAGTCCCCACGTCTATCTGCAGACTGTTTTCTTTCTCTGCTCAGGTTGTATGGCCACACTTTCCTTTTAGGGCTTTCTTTTGGGCCTCCAAGTGAATCAGTGTTTGTACAAGTGTTCACATGTAGAATATACATATTTGTGGTTTCCTATGAGCTGCTCGTAAGTTATCTATTAAACAGTAGCCTACCCTAGAAAATAGTTTATTTTCCTTTCATAAGAATAGATATAACAAATAGTGACAAATAATCAAAGGATGCGCGATAGGAAATTCACACAAATACACAACTGACTATTAGTCTTATAAAAAAGTACACAGTACATATGAATCCAACAAAAGCATGGTATAAAGAGGTAACAATTTTCAGCTTCTATAGTATGTCAGACACTGCTGGCAGATGAAGGTATGAAAATATGCTCAGGTAATACTAGCAAAAGTATAAATTGGTATAAGATATCTTGAAAATAACTCATCATGATTTAAAACACACATTGACTGGTGTGTGTGATTTAACTCAGCATTTTCACTTCTAAACAGGTTCATTGTTTGTAATAAAACAACAGAACCTCAACAACAGCAAGATACAAGCTGGAAATTACTTAAATTATGGTGCATACACACAATGAAATGCCATGCAGTTTTTAAAAAGAATGAAGCTGACTGAATCATGCTGATACGACACAGTCCAAGAGTTTTAAGTGAAGTAAAAAACAACCAAATGTACAACAGTGGGTAGAATATGACTAGCTGTAGAAAATTCACACTATTTGTGTAAAATGAGTGTGTATACATACATATATGTAAAATTATCTATGCTTAGAAAATTCATGCCAAGAAGCTTAAAACATTGCTAACAGTGATTTCCTTTAGAGAGTGATAATGAAGACAAGAAAATAGAGGAAAAATTTTTACATTTTACTCTTCACCCTTCTTCAATCTTTGATTTGAGAAAAAAATGTAAGGACTTAATTGGTGGTCCAGTGTTTGAGAATCCACCTTCCAATGCAGAGGACACCAGTGTGATCCCTGGTTGGGGAACTGAGATCCCACATACCACAGGGGAACTAAGCTAACCAATGGCAATGAATGAGCCTACACACTCGAGTTCATGCTCTGCAGTAAGAGAATCCCACAGCCACAACTAGAGGAGCCCCATTCCCGATGTTACAACTAGGAAAAGGATGAGTGCTGCAATGAAGACGCAGTGTATCAAAAATAAAAATTTAAATACTGCATTTATAATTTAAAAAAATGGTTTACATGACACTTTAAAATGAATGTTACTGACAGTAATGACATATACCCCCCTTTTGAAAGATATCCTACAATTTACCCTATACTATAACTCAACGATTATCTTTTCTTAAAATGAAAAATTTATATCATTTATAAATGCTTGTTATAAGACAAAACTGATAAAGGACAGCCATTGACCAAGGATACAATTTCAAGAAGTATAATTCTGCCCAAAAAGTTACTTCAAGATCATATTTATTAGTAGCTAATGAGTCTCTTGTCCCATCACTTCATGGGAAATAGATGGGAAAACAGTGGAAACAGTGTCAGAGTTTATTTTGGGGGACTCCAAAATCACTGCAGATGGTGACTGCAGCCATGAAATTAAAAGATGCTTACTCCTTGGAAGGAAAGTTATGACCAACCTAGATAGCATATTAAAAAGTAGAGACATTACTTTGCCAACAAAGGTCCATCTAGTCAAGACTATGGTTTTTCCAGTAGTCGTGTAGGGATGTGAGAGCTGGACTATAAAGAAAGCTGAGCACCAAAGAATTGATGCTTTTGAACTGTGGTGCTGGAGAAGACTCTTGAGAGTCCCTTGGACTGCAAGGAGATCCAACCAGTCCATTCTAAAGGAGATCAGTCCTGGGTGTTCATCGGAAGGACTGATGCTGAAGCTGAAACTCCAATACTTTGGCTACCTGATGCAAAGAGTTGACTCAGTGAAAAAGACCCTGATGCTGGGAGGGATTAGGGGCAGGAGGAGAAGGGGATGACAGAGGATGAGATGGCTGGATGGCATCACCGTCTCGATGGACATGTTGCTGCCGCTGCTGCTGCTAAGTCGCTTCATTTGTGTCCGACTCTGTGCGACCCCATAGACGGCAGCCCACGACGCTCCCCTGTCCCTGGGCTCCTCCAGGCAAGAACACTGGAGTGGGTTGCCATTTCCTTCTCCAATGCATGAAAGTGAAAAGCGAAAGTGAAGTCGCTCAGTCGTATCCGACTCTTAACGACCCCATGGACTGCAGCCTACCAGGCTCCTCCATCCATGGGATTTTCCAGGCAAGAGTACTGGAGTCGGGTGTCTGGACATGAGTTTGAGTAAACTCCGGGAGCTGGTGATAGACAGGGAGGCCTGGCATGCTGCTCCAGGCATAGGGTTGCAAAGAGTTGGACATGACTGAGCAACTAAACTGAACTTAACTGAATGAGTCTCTAAGTAAAAGATTCCTTTGATTTTTGTAAATCATCCTGAAATAATAATTGCTATGTCAGAAAGAAATACAGGCCTCAATACCAATCTGTTTCTAAGAGCCATGACATTAAGGCAACAGTTAAGGACCACAGCAACAGTTAAGCATTCATAGAAAACCAGAGTGCAGCCTGCTTCTTATGTCCCTGTGAAGCACTGGGCTTAAGTAACTTGGCAAGGCTGTTTAAGGATGTATTGACAATTAAATGAAGTCACAAAGCAGAAATAACTAAGTGGTGGGCAGAAGTCAGTCTTATCATTCAACATTTATATAAGAACTTAGAGACCCCTAGGAGTGTTTAGCAATCTGACACAAGAAAATATTCACAACTCAGAAGCAAAAAAAGTCCCTGGTCAGGTCATGTTCCTAATTCATCTGCTTCATTTCAGTACTTTTTTGAGTGCAGTGGATAAAACTCCCAACAATAGGAAGTCCCGTGAATACCAGTGGGCTTCATTTTAGTTCACGTTAAAAAAAAAATTTGTCACACCATTGTTAGTCATTCTTTTTCTTTTCTTCTCCTTTTTTTCCTTACAAATAACTTTATAAAACTGGAGAAAATTAATGATTCTAGCTGATGATTGCTTGCTTTATTATTCCAAAGCACTTTGTTCATAGGAAAAAACTCAAGGATTTAATATCTAAAGTCATCAAGTGTATATTATGTAGGTGAAAACATTGGGAGTACTCAAGTAATTTTAAAACCTTAAACACGTAGAGCAATTTATGTCCTGGTGGATATCTACCCAGGGGTGGAACACTGTAATTAGGACAAGTTTGATGATGCCAGATCAGCCTGCACCAATGTACTCTACACGAAATGTACTCTCTGGCTTTGATTTACACGTAAAAATAGACTCCCTTCACCCACATCCCCAGGTCATTAAGGAGGAAATGGTAAGGGACTGTTTTTTCTCTGAGCAACATTTTAAGGTAGCATAAAAACATACCTTTAGATGGCTGATTCTATCCTATATAACACCTCCTCTTTGCTTCAGATGACACCATAACCAAGAGACAGGAAAGGAAAGCTTTTTAAAAAGATGAATGCAGTCTTATTTTGTATACAAGATCATTAATGCACTATGTATGTATTAGGATTTCCTAGTAAGTTTCTTCTTTGCCCACACACCTTAATCTGTTCCCTCTTTTAACCCTTGCCCCCATCCCCTCCTCAATTTCCCAGCTCTCCGACAGAAGAATGTTCTTTTGAAAACCAGTCTGTTAGAACTATATTTTTGCTCATTAACTGTCAATAC
This sequence comes from Madoqua kirkii, assembly GCA_006408675.1. Taxonomy (NCBI): domain Eukaryota; kingdom Metazoa; phylum Chordata; class Mammalia; order Artiodactyla; family Bovidae; genus Madoqua; species Madoqua kirkii. Next base: position 29,861 of record SJYC01130181.1, on the reverse strand, counting down.
AATTTGCCATCAAAGGATTTCATTTACTCTTCATAGTCTATCATATCACACACATCAAAAGTATTATAGATTTTCACTTACAAAAAGCTATTTTTCATCTCATACTCTCTTTGCAAAAATTAAACATCTGTTTTTATCCTTTTCAAACCCCAAAGATATTCATCTTCTTAAACCTTTCTTTTCCTCTGGTTTCTCTTTATTATTCATGTTTCATTTGCCACCCTGTTTCTTCTCTATTCCTTTCTTGTTTCATCTTTCTCCTTATGTCTAATATTACTGCTCCCTTAAGATCTGAACTCAAGACTTCCTTCTCTCCTCTTCCCTCATGCTGTTGACTCTCCTATATCTTTATCTTCCTGCCAAATCTTTGGTCATGCTCAAGTCCATATGTCTTCACCTGGATGCCTCATAGACACCTCCATACCTCGGGTTGAAGCAGAATTCATCAGACAGGAATAGCATACGTGTTGGTACTTACATGCTCCATCGCTCAGTCATGTTCGACTCTTTGTGACCCCATGGACTGTAGCCCACCAAGCTCCTCTGTCCATAGAACTTTATAGGCAAGAATACTGGAGTGGGTTGCCATTTTCTCCTTCAAAGGATCTTCCCAACCCAGAACCGAACCCACGTCTCTTGTGTCTCCTACATTGGTAGGTGCATTCTTTACCACTGAACCACCTGGGAAGCCCTATGCATACTGGTGGAAAAGTCGTATTCTAGGGTTCCTAAAAATCACCCTGCTTATTTAACTTATATGCAGAGTACATCATGAGAAACGCTGGGCTGGAAGAAGCACAGCTGGAATAAAGATTGCCAGGAGAAATATCAAGAACCTCAGATATGCAGATGACACCACCCTTATGGTAGAAAGTGAAGAGGAACTAAAAAGCCTCTTGATGAAAGTGAAAGAAGAGAGTGAAAAAGTTGGCTTAAAGCTCAACATTCAGAAAACGAAGATCATGGCATCTGGTCCCATCACTTCATGGTAAATAGATGGGGAAACAATGGAAACAGTGGCAGATTTTATTTTCTGGGGCTCCAAAATCACTGCAGATGGTGACTGAAGCCATGAAATTAAAAGACGCTTACTCCTTGGAAGGAAAGTCATGATCAACCTAGATAGCATATTCAAAAGCAGAGACATTATTTTGTCCACAAAGTTCCATCTAGTCAAGGCTATGATTTTTCCAGTGGTCATGTATGGATGTGAGAGTAGGACTGTGAAGAAAGCTGAGTCCCAAAGAATTGATGCTTTTGAATTGTGGTGTTGGAGAAGACTCTTGAGAGTCCCTTGGACTGCAAGGAGATCCAACCAGTTCATTCTAAAGGAGATCAGTCTTGGGTGTTCTTTGGAAGGACTGATGTTGAAGCTGAAACTCCAATACTTTGGCCACCTCATGCGAAGAATTGACTAATTGGAAAAGACTGATGCTAGGAGGGATTGGGGGCAGGAGGAGAAGGGGACGACAGAGGATGAGATGGCTGGATGGCATCACCTACTCGATGGACATGAGTTTGTGTGTACTCCAGGAGATGGTGATGGACAGGGAGGCCTGGCGTGCTGCGGTTCATGGGGTTACAAAGAGTCAGATAAGACTGAGTGACTGAACTGAACTGAACTGAAAACACAGTTGTTATTGCAAATTCTTCCCTGCCATTATTGCTTACATTCAATCTGTCACCAAGTCTTGTCTTTTCATCTCTGAACACATCTCTTGGAATTACCACTTATTCTCCATTTCCAGTACCTCCAATACAGAGCAAACTCTCCTGTCTTCTTATCTTGAATACTTTGGCACAATCCTAGCAGCTCACTTGTGCCCCTCAGATCTCATTCCCATCAATCTATTATACAGACCACTAGTTTATGCCCTTCCTAAAGCTCCAACTCCATTATGCCATCATTCTCCATCTTGAAAACCTTAAAATAGCTTTCAATTGCCCACAACTATCAATGTTCCTCAAAGGATTTCAAGACTCTCCATTCATGTGAAAAGAATTTACTTAGGGTGCTTGCTCAAAAGGTAAATACAGACCCAAAGATTCAGAATGATCCAGATGCTGGGAAAGATTGAAGACAGGAGGAGAAGGAGGAGAGAGAAGATGAGATTGTTGATGGTTGGTTGGCATCATCGACTCAATGGACATGAGTTTGAGCCAACTCCGGGAGATAGTAAAGGACAAGGAAGCCTGGTATGCTGCAGTCCATGCAGTGGCAATGAGTCAGACGTGACTGAACAACAAGATTCAGAATGGGTAGCAATATGGTCAAAGAAAACAAAAAACCCTCCATCAGTTAATCCTTATTTTACAAGTGGAAAAAGAAGGGCCCAGAGCCACGCATGGATTTGCCCAATGTCTTTGGCTTTGGCAAAGTCAAAGTTCTTGCTAACACATTATGTTGCTCCTCTTGGCCTATGTTTGGGGGCGCATTTAAAATCCTGTTTGCTGATTATGAAATAAAACACAAATTGAAATGAAACTACATGATGATATAACAATACTGAGTTTCAGAAAAATAGATTTCTAGGTCTATCTCTGCTTCTAATATGCAGGGTAACTTTGAACAAGCCATTTTCTTTCTTGAGGCCTCCATTTCTTCATGGATTAGATCAGCTCGAGTATCCCTACTGGCTCATAGGTCATTTGCTAAATATTATCTTTTCTAAAAATTTATTTTTAATTGGAGAATAATTGTTTTACGATGTTGTGTTGGCTTCTGCCATATCAATGTAAACTGCCCAGAGGTATACATATGTCCCCTACTTCCTGAACCACCCTCCCACTTCCCAGCCCAGCCTACCCATGTAGGTTGCCACAGAGCACAGAGTTGAGCTCCATGAGTCATACTGCAAATTGTCACTGACTATCTAATTTTCTATATGGTAATGAATATGTTTCAATGCCACTTCCTCAATTTGTCTATCTTATCATCTTGAATAAGATATACGAAATGATCTTTGGTTTAAATCACACCTTGCTTCTCATTTCTCACAAGAAAAGAAGTAAAGGTCATAGCCCTTTCAGTTACTGTGTGACTGCATGCACAGTAGGATGGCAAGGAGAAGGAATCGGCGTGGGCTAGAGAGGTCCTGGAGGTGAGATCTGAGCTGTCTTCTCCTCTGTAAGAAGTGAGGACTTGCAGCAAGACAGGAGGGTGGTCCAGGAAGGAGGAAACAGGAGCAGGGTCTAGGCGTCCTGGCTACACGCAGGGCCCTGTGGGAGCCAGGCTGCTGGGGCAGGGTCTGGGTGGGGAGCATGGGAGGCTGGGGGAGCCCGAGCGCAGGAGATGGCCATTGCGCCAGGCAGTGGTGGGACCCAGGGAAAGGTGTAGGAGTCTGAGTTGGCCAACAGGGCAGGGAATGTCAGGAGCCTGTTTCATTCAGCACAGAATAGGTCCTGAGGCTTCAGACTTACAAAAACAAGCTCTTAGTTTCACATCCTTCTTCTGCTTGATTAGGTGTTCCATAATTGCTTAATAAATTCTCAGAACTATAAATGGTAACAATTTGAAACATTATGGATCCATAAGATGACCATGTTGAAATTAGTGATACTTTAGCATTAATAAAAGGTCTGATGAATAAAAATAGTTCTCTACTTTCTGGAAGGCTAACAGTTACTAATGTGCCACCAGTTGAAAGTCTTGCTCAGTTACTGATGTGCCATCAGTTCCTTCTGTTTTATATCTCAGTTTCTATATTTGGTCTGATGTTAACTGGATTTGATCTCATTACTCTGATGTGTTTAGGGTAAACTACCTTAAATTCTTTTTCGAGCAGAACGGGGCACAAATAAATCATTATTAATGTTTATCTGGATGGGTGCTCACTTTTCAATAACACATAATAAATAATGACAAAGTAATTTCATGCATACTGCACTTTTTGAAAGAGAGATTGATTACAAACACAATCCCATTTATCCTAATTCAAGTTAACAATCCTGTATTCGTGTAGTATTTGGGGAATTATAATTGTTTTCCTTTTTGGCTATATCCATGGCTTGTGGGATCTTAGTTTCCCAACCAGGGAATGAACAGGGTTCTTAGCAGTGAAAGGATGGAGTCCTAACTATTGGACTGCCAGGGAATTCCTCCAGTTTTTAAGAATTGCAGTAAAATATATATTACATAAAAATTTCCATTAATTTTTAAATTTTTTGGCCATGCCACATGGCCTGTCAGATTCTAGTTCCCAACCAGGATAGAACCCACAGCCCCCTGCGTTGGAAGTGTAGAGTCTTAACCACTGAACCACCAGGGAAGTCCTGAAATTTGCCATTTAAATGATTTTTAAGTGTATGATTCACTGGAATTAAAATATATTCATAATGTTGTGCAACCATCAGCAGAACTTTTTCATCAACCCAGACTGAAACTCTGTCCCCATCAAAGACTAACAACGTCCTTCTTCCTCCCAGGCCTTGGTAACCTCCATTCCACACTCCATTTTCTGTTTCTATCATTTTGTCTAGGTAAGTAGAACCACACACCATTTATTATTTTTTATCTGGCTTATTTCACTTAACACAATGCTTCAAAGTTCATCCATGATGTAGCATGTATCAGATTTCATTCTTGTTAAAGGCTTTACATCTTCTATTGTTTACATAGACCATATTTTGCTTATCTATTTGCTTGTTGACAGCCACTTGGGTTGTTTCTGCCTTTTGGCTATTGTGAATAACGTGAACATTAGTTTGTGAATCTCTGTTGAGTTATTGATTTCACTTCCTTTGGGTATATACCCAGAAGTAAAATTGCTAAATTATATGGTAATTCTATTTCTAACATTTGAGGAACCATCATACTGAAGTATTTTACATTCCCACCAGCAAGGCACCAGGGTTCCAATGTCTCCACATCCTCATCAACACGTATCATTTTCCTTTTTTTGTTTTTTAAACATTTATTTACATGGCTGTGTCAGGTCCAGATACAACAGGACCTTCGTTGCATCATGTGGGATCTTTCTTGTGGTGCACTGACTCTCCAGTTGTGGCTCAGGCTTAGTCGCTCCCAGCACGTGGGATCTTCCCAGACCAGGGATTGAACCTGTGTCCCCTGCATTGTAAGACAGATTCTTAACCACTGGACCACCAGGGAAGTCCCTATTTTTCATTTTAAAAATAATAGCTAATCTCATGATGTGAATTACAATTATTTTTTAAACATGCATATCATCTTTCTTGATGCATTCAACACCTGACAAAGAGCTCCTCCAGGACAGATATCCTATTATCCTTCCCTTGTCCTCATACTTTACAAGTAGGCAAATTCTCAATAAGTATTTACTGAATGGATGAATGGTAGATTTAAGGAGCAGACACAAATTCTATAAGCAGGAGCAGGTACTAACTGTTACTATCACTTCACAGAAGAGGAAATTGGGACTCAGAGCATTAAGTGACTTGATTGAGGTCAAACTACTGGCTTGGCACTGCCAGAAGGAGGTTGTGTCCAGGATGTCTAGCTCTAGAACTAAAGACTGGTGTGTCAAGGGCGAATGTCAGTCTACTGAAATAGTACCCAATATTCGGACTCGGCAGCATGGCTCCATAAGGGACAGGACCCACACAATAAGGACACAGGTAAGCAGTTCAGAGAAAAAGGGGTGGCTCAGCCCATAATCCATTTTTTGCCTAGGATTCAAGGAACCTGGCTCAAATCTCAAAGCCATGGTGTATCAGCATATGTGCAATCCAAGCATAACAAGACTTCATGGGAGAGACTTCTGATACCAAGGAGACTCCTAGAATACTGCTGATGTGAAAAGACACATTACTTTCTCTACCCTCTGTACCTTTCTTCAGACCTATTTGTATCTTTATCTACCCAGCAGATATCCTATCTATTAATCCCTTTCCTCCCCAAATAGTCTGTTTGTTTATTATGTAGAAACTTATTTCTCAGAGGTATCGCTCTTTCTAAGATCCTTAGCCCTATATTTATAGGACCAAATAGGTGTTAATATTGGGCTTTATGACCCTAGACCATCAGACTAATCAAGACCAATTCATGAAAGGTTTTTTTTTTTTTTTTTCAGAGATCATGATTTATCAAGAACTTTAGACTGGCTTTTGAGAAGTGCTGCTATAAGAGAAATCTCACTATAGCCACTTAAAATAATGATCCATATTTTAAATAGTACTCAATACAAATCTGAAGCAAGCTTATAACTGCCTTTTAGAATTAATTTGAATAGGATTTGAACCATGTATGCTCCATAAAGCAGGCAATGAAAGCGTAATAATTATTAACTATTAAGAAAAGAGCAATAGAGAATTATATTTTGGTTGTCCCTTAAATATTAGTACAACCAAACTCAAGTGCAAAATTTCTATCACGATGATTGCATCTGAGTCAAGCACACAGCCCCCATATCATAGTCAACAACTATTTTCTGAACATCTCCATGGACTGTGATTTTCTTCTTTTCCTCTGTACCATCTCATCACAGGACCCAAATAGTTTTTCATCAGTTTAGATAACTGTCGGAAGGCTGGTGCCAACTGTCTTTTAAGATGTTAAGTGTTAATCAGGTAGCATTCAAGAGTGTCCCTACACAAGTATCAAGTGTCCCTCCTGGCTTGGAGAGAAAAAGATGGAATTAGAGCAGTCCCTGGAATCTGTATAGAATGCTGCATGGCTCTGGGAGTGTAAAGTGAATGTCTGATCTTTAGGTGAAGAGGGGAGAAGAAATGCTGAGGATCCACTGGCAGGGAGTTGGTACCAGGTCATTGTCACAAGTGCTGTTTAAGCATTTGCAACATGGAAAGAAAACCTGTCCCAGCTTCACTCCCACATGTCAATCCTCTACCCCCACTACCTTCCCCAAGTGAGGCTCACTCAATTCATAGCACAGTGCTACTGCACCAAGGAGGGTCACAGCAAGTAGGACCTGCATCTCCAAGACTGTCTCTGTCCCTGTTGGACCCCTACTGAGGGTTTCAGGGTATGAGAGATGATCCCTGGGTTGGGGAGATCACCTGGAGGAGGAATGGCAACTCTCTCTGGTATTCTTGCCAGGAAAATACCATGGATAGAGGAACCTGGCAGGCTGTGGTCCATAGGGTCACAAAGAGTCGGATGTGACTGAGCAACTAAGCATGCACATACGAAAGATGCCCTTATGTACTGATGGAAGGAGATGGTGTATTAAGGAGGTCCCCTCACTCATGCAGAAGAGAAAAACACAAAATGGGTTCTTAGAATGGTCTGTGGGTATCTCTTTGTGCTGTCAGTTCCCTTTATCTTTCAGCTCTGGATGTACCTGGTATGGTTTCATACAATTGCTAAGATCCCTGAACTGAGGCAGGCTGTTGAATGGTGCCAAACCACAAGAGCTACAGCAAGAACTGTAGGAAAGGGGATAGTGTGCCTCCAGTGTCAGCATTTGGGCCTTGTTGACATGGAAGGCAAAGTACACTTGGGCCATTGTACTGTGGATGAAGCTTCTTGGACCAAAAGGCTGAACTTTTGATGAATGTGGGCAGCATTTAGCAAAAAATTGAATTCAACCAGTAGTTAATACATATTCACTCTTTGCAAGGCATTGCAGAAGGGTTTTTTAAGGGAACTGGAGATGAGCAGGATGTAATCTCCACCTTTAAGAGGTGTAGGTCATTCAAAGAGTAGAGTAGGGAACAAAGATCCATAGATATTGATACAGTGATAAAATGCCACTGACTGTTATTGACATGTAACAAACACCATGGGCTGGGTCCACTGGTGAGAAGGATTCTGGCTCTTGGGGTCATCCAACACCCATCCATTCATCATTTCACAAACAAGTATTTGAATATCTCATTTTAGACCTGTTAAGCTTAAGATTGATGTGACACACTTAAGCGAAGACTTTCCAGTCTGGAGCTCAGAATCTAGATTAGAAATATAAATCAAGCATTAAAGGCAATGGATGAGATCACCAATGAGCAAATGTGGTGAGAAAAGAATGCCCAGAAGGATATATGTGTGGGTAGGAGGAGGTGGTAGGCACCAAAGGAGGAGGAGGCAGTGAAGGAGATGTTGCATTAACTGCTGATGCTCTATTAACATAAAATGTATCTCAAGAGATGTGAAACATAGCAGGTCCTTTTATGGCAATGAAGCTGATGAGATAGAGCAGGAAGACCAGCTCACCAAGCCAGAAGAGTGTGCTCTAGCCCGTAATGAACATGAGAGTGATACTTCTCCACCCAGACCACGAGGTGCCGTGCTCAGCATTTCGTACATGGCATCCGGTCCCATCGCTTCATGGGAAATAGATGGGGAAACAGTGGAAACAGTGTTAGACTTTATTTTGGGGGGCTCCAAAATCACTGCAGATGGTGACTGCAGCCATGAAATTAAAAGACGCTTACTCCTTGGAAGAAAAGTTATGACCAATCTAGATAGTATATTCAAAAGCAGAGACATTACTTTGCCGACTAAGGTCCGTCTAGTCAAGGCTATGGTTTTTCCTGTGGTCATGTATGGATGTGAGAGTTGGACTGTGAAGAATGCTGAGTGCTGAAGAATTGATGCTTTTGAACTGTGGTGCTGGAGAAGACTCTTGAGAGTCCCTTGGACTGCAAGGAGATTCAACTAGTCCATTCTGAAGATTAGCCCTGGGATTTCTTTGGAAGGAATGATGCTAAAGCTGAAATTCCAGTACTTCGGCCACCTCATGTGAAGAGTTGACTCATTGGAAAAGACTCTGATGCTGGGAGGGATTGGGGGCAGGAGGAGAAGGGGATGACCGAGGATGAGATGGCTGGATGGCATCACGGACTCGATGGACGTGAGTCTGAGTGAACTCAAGGCTATGGTTTTTCCTGTGGTCATGTATGGATGTGAGAGTTGGACTGTGAAGAATGCTGAGTGCTGAAGAATTGATGCTTTTGAACTGTGGTGCTGGAGAAGACTCTTGAGAGTCCCTTGGACTGCAAGGAGATTCAACTAGTCCATTCTGAAGATTAGCCCTGGGATTTCTTTGGAAGGAATGATGCTAAAGCTGAAATTCCAGTACTTCGGCCACCTCATGTGAAGAGTTGACTCATTGGAAAAGACTCTGATGCTGGGAGGGATTGAAGGCAGGAGGAGAAGGGGATGACAGAGGATGAGATGGCTGGATGGCATCACAGACTTGATGAACGTGAGTCTGAGTGAACTCCGGGAGATGGTGATGGACAGGGAGGCCTGGTGTGCTGCGATTCATGGGGTCGCAAAGAGCTGGACACAACTGAGCGACTGAATTGAACTGCTCTGTGATCAGTCCTCACTGCACCCTTCCAGGCAGGAATTACCACGGGGCCCAGAGAAGTTAGGTTGCTTGCCCAGATCTTGTAGCCAGCAGGAACTAGTCAGGATTCCACCCTCATCTCTCTAGCAGCCCAAGCCTTGCATGTACTCTTACTGGCTTCAGAACACATAGCTTGTGGTATGTCTGAATTCACAGGGCAGGGCCTTACAGGGTCTGTGAGGAAATCTCCCTACAGAAAGGGTAACTGAACAAGTCAGCCTGGCACTATGTTGGTATGCTTCAACTGTGTTAGGCATTAAGCGATCAGTTCTCCTTTCATTATTTCAATAACACTTCTCTCTTTGGGTTTCTTTTGCTCCCACCATCTCCCAGGTTCTCTTGTACTCGTTTCAGTTTTCTTCTGCCACAACTAATAACACATACCTTACTCTCTGGTTCTCTCTCCTACATTTGCTTCTTTTCCTGCTGTTTATTGGCCTTATCTTCTTTCTAAATCTAACTTGCAAATTGTAATTTCTATCATCTTCCAAGTTCACCATGTTGATGCTACAGGTCTTTCTTTTCCAGCACTTCCCTAAACTTTCTAGTGCTCTGTGAAGCAAATTCCTGATGGTGAGATTAAAAGTCATTTATAAATCTAATTTTAGTTGACTCGGTTCACAAGCAGCTACTGTGGACACCGAGGGCAAGGTGACACTGTCCTCATTCTTTGTGATGGTCAAGTCGGCTTTGTTGCTATCAGTTAATTTTATCTCCAACTAATTTCAAAATTTTTATGCACTCCTTCCAGATAAAACAGAGTACTTTGTTCTATACTATGAAGTCTATCATCCTCTTCTTCTCCTCCTGGGGTGGAACAGGGTGCCAGCTTGCTGTAAGAAATCCTCCTAGATGTACAAAGCTGCCTTCCCTGTGCATGTGTTGGCATCTGTCAGGAATTCTGGACCACTTTGCTCATCCCCATCTCTTATCCACACCCTCTCCCCTCCTCCCACCTAAAGCTCCACATCCTTTCACCAATCTCTTGCCTTACTTTTGAATCATTTCTCTCTCTGTCTGGGTTGTCTATCTTCATATAGGTTGATGTGAATATGTGATTTTCACATATATTTATCAGTGTTCAGTCAGTTTGTATAGGACACAGTCCCATGTGTGCAAGCATGTGAATACACATGTGTGATACTTGCACTTACGTGGGCGTAGTTCCAAATGACCTGATGAGAATATAATGGCAATTGAAAATTTGTACATAAATCTGACATATACAGATGATACCTAGGGGGAATATCTGTGGGTTTATCATTAGGATTTTGCTTCGCATAGGTAAAAGGCGGGGGGGGGGGTGATTTGCACTGTACTAACAATAAATCAGCTTGTTTATGTGTCACTGTCAGTGACTCCCTTACAAGTCAAAATACCTAGCTATTTCTGTCTGTGATAAGACATGCCATGAGGTCTGAGTAGATAATAGGAATACTGGGTCTGAGTAGATAATAGCAATACTAAGCCACACTCTTTATGGGTAATATATAAAAGAAAATAATTGCATGGCTCCATATGCTAAGGAGCTAAAGAAAGCAATCACAAAACCTCTTTAAAAATCTAGCTAGAAATAACAAGTACAATGTTGTGTTTACAGTTTCAAATTGATTCCATAATCTACTTTCAAGTCATTACCTGTCATTCCTTTTTAAAAAAATTTATTTATTTCCTTTTATAATAACAAATCCAAAGCTTTTACTTTACTGAAGTAAAGGGTTAATTTTTTTCTGTCATATTCTTAAATAATATTGTACAATTACAAAATCATTCAAAATATCACCACTATTAAATGACAATATTTGTTCTATAAGGAGGATGCTAGAACAACATCTGGGGAATAAGTAACCAAACCCCCCAAAATGATTTTTTTTACTTTCCTCCCTTCAGTGGAAATTTATATTCTGATTTTGTCTACTCTGTGTATTAAGTATTCTGAGTGGGGAAAACACCTCAAGGAGGACATTCAGGCGGATCCTGGCTCATAGTTGATGATCTGAGTAGTGAAGTGAAGTCGCTCAGTCCTGTCCGACTCTGCGACCCCATGGACTGTAGCCTACAGGCTCCTCTGTCCATGGGATTTTCCAGGCAAGAACACTGGAGTGGGTTGCCATTTCCTTCTCCAGGAGATCTTCCCAACCCAGGGATTGAACTGGGGTCTCCCGCATTGTAGGCAGACGCTTTACCATCAGCCACCAGGCAAGTCCGATGATCTGAGTAAATAATCTCAATTAACTAAAGAGGTGTGGAGAAGCACTTCCTGGAGCTGCCTTGCATCGACAGGAATAGACAGGCGGGACGCATCACCTTCACCTACACGCTGGGGTGGTGGCCACCCGGCAGGCCAGGCTGGGCTTCGGAGTGACGCCAAGAGTGCAGGAAACAGCACGCTGCACACTGGCCGCGCCCCTGCCCTCCGCTGGGAGCCCCTGATTGGGTCCCCCAGCTTTCAGCCGGCTCCAGCCCGCTTCCCGCTGGGGTAGCGAGCCCAGCCGAGAGGCAACTCTCGAGCCCCTGCCTAAAATTTAAAACGAGTTAAGTTTTGTTCCGGAAACCAATGACTTTAGTTTCCATGCCGGCAGAGTGCCGACCTGCGATTTGGGAGTTTAAGGAGCTGGTCCTGGTGAGTTTTGCTTTAAGTTTTCTTTGAAATGAAGCTGGGCTTGAAAGTAAACTCATTGCGGGGCGGAGTGAGTCTTTCCCACCGGCCCATTGCATTCCTGAAACGAACTGCTGTCGCAAAGCTGTATGCAGTAAAACTGAGTTTCCTTCTTTTGTCACTGAGGGCCCCTGAAGCTCGGGGCAGGGGTGCGTAAGCGGTGTGACAAGAGATCTTTTAAAGTCTAGCTTGCCCTTAGAACTCTCGCTCTGAAAAGGAAAATAAGGTGCTCAGAGAACTGCAACTCAGTCAGTCAAAACTTATCTCCCGTAGATGAGTAAACCGTTGCGTATTCTGAACGAATGGATCACTTGTCCAACAAATTCTGCCTCCTAATGCAAAGTATATGGAGATCAGTTGTTTCATATGGAATTAATATGTGTGATCAATCGTACTCTTTTTAAACTGCTCCGCATCCCACCGCATCCTAACTGGGGCCCAGGCCCCCTGTAGGTGGAAATGTAGTCTTCTCTTCCGGATCACTGAATGGGGAAAGTTCCAGCCCGCTCGGCGGGGATAATTTGCAACTCCTCATCTGGTTTGTTCTTTGTGAGGGGAGACGGATTCCCTTGGTCCGCAGCAAGGGCTCCCGGCCGGCCTGGCCTCCGCCCCGCCCCTGCCCGGCCCGGCCGCCTTGCCGTGCCTCTCAGCCGGAGCGGCTCCCGGGCTGCGGGAAAGGAGTCTGTTCTGCTTCCTCTGGACCAGGCGAGGTCGCCAGGGCCGAGAGGGGAGGAGAGTCGCTCGCACGGCGGCTCCAGGACTTCAGGTTGGAATGAGCTCTGGGGCCCGGGAGGCGAGGCTGTAGCTGACACCGGGCTTGGCGACAACTCGCGGCCCTGGTCCGGAGCGCGAGGCCAGGCGTCGGGAAGCTGGGGCCGCCCTATCCACCGCGGGGCAGGGCTGCCCGCCGCCCGAGAGTGCGGCGGGGAAAGAGGCACGTTCCCTCCCCGGGGCGCCTTTGTTCATTCGGGCCTGCGGGCGGGCGTTTGGCGACCGCGACCCTGGGCCGAGCCGCCATCCAGATGCAGCAGGTAGGCTGGGGGGCTTAGAGCTCCGAGGCGGGGGGGAGGTTGAAGTTCCCCGGAGCCGTTTCCCATTCCTACGAGCTCCAGCTAGGCGGCCGCAGCGCCGCGATGCCGAAACCCGCCGGAGCGCCGGAGCCGGGAGGGGAACGCCGCGCCCTGCGGGCCTCGGTTTCCGGCTGGGGGCCCCCCAACCTTGCGCCCACACCTAGGCTGCAGGGGTGAATTCGGGTAGAGATCCTGCGTCGTGTTAGAAGCTGGGAAACCGCCAGACAGGGGAAGCGTTCAGTGAGTTACTGGCTGGGGCAATACAGACAAGGAAGTAGGCAGGCGGGATAACTGGGAAACGAGACCTCTTCCTAAGCGGGGAGGTCCTGGCCACGCTTTCCTTTGACTTTGCCAAATTTTATTTTGCTTCCTGAAGTGACAGAGTCATTTGTTTACTCAGATGCCCCTTACGTAGGTCCAGAGTAGCAACTTTATCTTTGTGAGGGGAGACGGATTCCCTTGGTCCGCAGCAAGGGCTCCCGGCCGGCCTGGCCTCCGCCCCGCCCCTGCCCGGCCCGGCCGCCTTGCCGTGCCTCTCAGCCGGAGCGGCTCCCGGGCTGCGGGAAAGGAGTCTGTTCTGCTTCCTCTGGACCAGGCGAGGTCGCCAGGGCCGAGAGGGGAGGAGAGTCGCTCGCACGGCGGCTCCAGGACTTCAGGTTGGAATGAGCTCTGGGGCCCGGGAGGCGAGGCTGTAGCTGACACCGGGCTTGGCGACAACTCGCGGCCCTGGTCCGGAGCGCGAGGCCAGGCGTCGGGAAGCTGGGGCCGCCCTATCCACCGCGGGGCAGGGCTGCCCGCCGCCCGAGAGTGCGGCGGGGAAAGAGGCACGTTCCCTCCCCGGGGCGCCTTTGTTCATTCGGGCCTGCGGGCGGGCGTTTGGCGACCGCGACCCTGGGCCGAGCCGCCATCCAGATGCAGCAGGTAGGCTGGGGGGCTTAGAGCTCCGAGGCGGGGGGGAGGTTGAAGTTCCCCGGAGCCGTTTCCCATTCCTACGAGCTCCAGCTAGGCGGCCGCAGCGCCGCGATGCCGAAACCCGCCGGAGCGCCGGAGCCGGGAGGGGAACGCCGCGCCCTGCGGGCCTCGGTTTCCGGCTGGGGGCCCCCCAACCTTGCGCCCACACCTAGGCTGCAGGGGTGAATTCGGGTAGAGATCCTGCGTCGTGTTAGAAGCTGGGAAACCGCCAGACAGGGGAAGCGTTCAGTGAGTTACTGGCTGGGGCAATACAGACAAGGAAGTAGGCAGGCGGGATAACTGGGAAACGAGACCTCTTCCTAAGCGGGGAGGTCCTGGCCACGCTTTCCTTTGACTTTGCCAAATTTTATTTTGCTTCCTGAAGTGACAGAGTCATTTGTTTACTCAGATGCCCCTTACGTAGGTCCAGAGTAGCAACTTTTCATCCGATTCTGACTACCACCCTATATTTTTCTTTCCCAGGGTCGATTTTCATAGGTTATGGGTCATGTTAAAGGGACACCAACGCTGTACTGCTCGGTGGCTGGTGGTGGCTTGGAGGTCGTATTTAGGGTAATTCTCTAATGAAAGCACATACATTAGAACTGGATTTGTTCCTCTGTGCCTTTATTTTGGGAAACTTTGCCTGGTCCCTATGGGGGCAGGGAGAAGGATTGAGAAGCTGAAACTGACCCAGAAAAGGAAGGTTGAAGGTAGTTGCATTAAGTGGTGATGCTGAAAAGATCCTGTCCTGAACTTTCTGAAAGGGGGAAACTGGTTACAAGCACCTGAAGTTTTATCTTTCTCATAAGAAACTTACAGTAGATTTTACATCTTGTGCCTGTGCAGGGGTGGGGCTGCTTTTTGGAGTCAACTTTTTCTTTTAAAAACAATAAATTCAATATCTGAAATGTTTCCATTAGATACATAAATGATTCTCCACTCTTCCGCTTTCTCTCTCTGTCCCATCTCCTCTCCCACAGGGACTCTCCATGAGTGTTTACTGAGCCCCTCTGAGGATGAAGGTGACTCAGTTTGACTAACCTCAGTTGCCAGGGCCTCACTGTGACACCTGAAGATAGGAATGAGTGTTATGACGGGGACAGTTCAAGCTGCAGCTCAGAGAGGCTGTTTCTGAGGAACGAGAAATGAGGGATGGTTAGGAGGCATAGATGATACTGCACTAAATGTTCTGACCACACACATATACATACACAAACACAAATCATCAGAAGGTGGGGAAGAATTTTTAAAATAAAGTGCAGGCTTTAGCAAGGGAAAATGTCAGCTTATATATTTCAATAAAATAGAGATAGAATTTCCCTTTTATAAAAGACTGATTCAAATGAGATTGTAAGAAAAGGAAATAACTTTCTAATTCTAAAATATAGAACAGCTCGAATAAGAACTCATGGGTTTTGAAATGGGTCATCTTTTTAAATGGGTCACTTTGGCTAGAATCATTGCTCTCAGTGACTTTCAATTGTTAGAGTAGAGTTCTTTCTGAGAATCAATTGCCCTCTAATCTACATATCAGAACATAGGATGAGGTAAAAAGAAACTAGGAGCAATTCAGAACAAACATTCTCTTTAAGTAACAAAATGTATCCTTGTATATTTGGAACGTTGTATATACTCAACTGAATAAAGTTTAGCTTTGCATTTTATGGCGCATTATACTTTTCTGGGAGAATACTTCCATAGCCATTATTTTATTTTTTATTATTGAAAATAAAATATTTTCCAATATCGAAAATACTTCCATAGCCATTATTTTCCATTGTTGAATAATCTTGTGAGGAGAAATATACATTGAATCTATGTTCCCAGAAATTGGGGAACAGCAAATTATTATAAGAGCTCTGCCATTAGATATAGAATTTATGCCAGCAAAGATTTAGCCCGAACAGTGTAAATCTAGAGGTTTTTCTTACGGTTTGCATGTATAGAAGAGATAGAAGAATTCATATTTAAAGATAAGCAACTCAGTCAGGTGAGATGTAAACTCTGAAAAAGCAAAAGTGATTTCCTTACATTTAAATGTTAGAAATTCAGAGACACCAGTAACTTATTTTTAAGATTTATCTTCCATTGTGAAGATTATAACACTAGAAGCTAGGTTTTTTGTTTTTTTGTTTTTAACAGAAAGGAATGTTCCTCTAAGTCCACAGGCAATAAGCTCCCTAAATTCTAAGTTCAGGGTACTATTACACAGCTTAAGATTCCCTGAAATTACATATTTTATGTCTTTTATTCCTTTTCTACAACTCTTTTGACAACTTTTTGATTGTGGTCTAAGAAAAGTAAGTTAAAAAGTTGACTCAGATTTCCTTCTCTATATTTTACAGGACTTTACAATCTTTTGGCTGTGTCATTTGAAGTGTATTCTTAAGAGCTTGTGGGAACCATATTGTTCTTTCCTGTCAAGGATAATGGAAGACCATGTTCAATTAGGAATGATACCTTTGTTTTTAGTCACAATAGTGTTTGAGACATCTTAATGGCCATTAGCAATCAGATCAGAACTTTGAAAAACTCATATCTAATAGAAGTTTTTGAGAAGAATAGTAAGCATACAGCTCATCACTTTGAAAGGAAAATAACCCCTAAAGAATATCAGCCATCTTTTAACTAAACCATCATGGTAAAGATATATGAACAATTTCTAGAGAAAGGAAATTAACATATATCAAACACTTGACCTGGACCACATTTTGTCAGTGCTGCTGCTGCTGCTGAGTCGCTTCAGTTGTGTCAGACTCTGCGACCCCATAGACGGCAGCCCACCAGGCTCCCCCATCCCTGGGATTCTCCAGGCAAGAACACTAGAGTGGGTTGCCATTTCCTTCTCCAGTGCATGAAAGTGAAAAGTCAAAGTGAAGTCGCTCAGTTGTGTCTGCCTCTTAGTGACCCATGGACTGCAGCCCACCAGGCTCCTCCGTCCATTGGAGTTTCCAGGCAAGAGTACTGGGGTGGGGTGCCATCGCCTTCCCCGACATTTTGTCAGTAGATCATCTAAAATGATCCTCAGAAAACACTGTTGGTACAAGGTTTAAAGACAAGCTCATGTGACTAGTAAATGGGAGCACTAGCATAGAAATTATTTTTGTTCACCTTCACACTTGATTTTTCTATTCTCTTGCCCACCTGCCCCCCTCTCCCCACCCTGCCACCAGATTCCAGGTTGCACTGGAACAATTTTTTACTCTGTTAGTGGATCTACACTGGACACATCTCTGAAGCCCTCTCAGCATTCTGCCTGGCCTACCACACAGTATGTGATAAATTAATACTTGTTGAATGACTTAAATGTAGTTATTACCTACTTTCAGGGCTGTACAGCATATTATCTAGGACAGGGCAGGTGTTTAAATGGCAACTTACTTATTATAATAAATGTTGATCAACTGAGATGGAAATGTGATATATATGTGTATGTGTGTGTATCTTACGTTTTACACCATTATTTATTTTTTGTTTTCTGAACCCACAATCAAATATTGCATTCAGAACAGGAAATATGTTGCCACTGGATAACAGGCCAAAGTGTATAACTTATACAGCAGGTTTATATCAGGTTATATTGTCACCATATTTTGAAATCAGTATTTTTCATATTATAATTTAACCTCAGCTGTGTATTACTCCTCTCCTTTCATCTCATCCAATACTTATTCATTGAATACTTGCTTAAAATATCCTCTCTGAGTCAGGTACATTTTACTCTCTTCTCCTTCCCTACTTACTTTTTTCTTTACTACCTTCTACCACTTTGAGGGCTTTCCAGGTGGCCCTAGTGGTAAAGAACCCACCTGCCAATGCAGGAGATGTAAGAGATGTGGGTTTGATCCCTGGGTTGGGAAGATCCCCTGGAAGAGGGCACGGCAACCCACTCCAGTATTCTTGCCTGGAGAATCCTATGGGCAGAGGAGCCTGGCAGGCTGTGGTCCACAGGGTCGCACAAAGTCAGACCTGACTGAAGTGACTTATTAGCACACATGTACCACTTTGAATCTCCTCCCTTAAATATTCCAATCTTCCATGTGCAGGAAAGACTTTTTGTACCCAAAGTGACTCAAACTGTCTCTTTTGCCCGTTGTCTGGTGCTACTGAGATCAAGGAAAGGAAGGAGGGAAACGAGATAGAAGGTTGGGCAAAGGGTGTGTTACAGAGAAAATGAAAACAAGTTCTGGTGAAAGGTAGGTGGTAGCAAAACATAAATGATTCCAAACTTCAGACAGGGAAGCAGATCTTTTCCCTTCTAGGGTTGGTTCTCTTGGTTCTGCCCCACCAGCTTCTCTGTCATTCCATCACACCAGGAGTACAGCAAGAGCAGGTCAGGAGTTAGGGACAGGGCTGTAAAGGACCATCTGCTTTTGAGCTGCCACAGGGTCTATAATTCACAGAGGTTACAGGGTTAACAACATGTCTCGGTGCCTCTGTTTCTTTTTCTGAAAAAGGGGGAGATAACTTCTCCCTCATGGATTGTTACTGTCTATGTGAAGCCTTCTGAACAGATCCTGGTGCACACTAAACATACCATGTTAGCAACTGTTGCTACACTAGGCATAAGGAGAAGTTTGTTCCTTAAGTAGGCAAGAACAAAACTGACAAAAATCATATTTATAAGAACTGGAAACCCTGTCAACTCAACAAATATGCCTCAAGAATGAACACAGAAGGCCAGACTTAGAAAAGCAAGTGCGTGACCTCTCCGAGACTCTCTTTATATTTCAGTTCTTTTGTTTGTTTCAAATTCTGTATAGTCAAACTGGTTACTGGGAAATGTTTGCAACCTTTAATATAATTCCTCTGAAATATGATAATACTCTATAATGTCTCTGTCACCAGTTTCCTTAGTGCTTATCTTTACTCAGAGCTTGTCTTTACTTGTTTGTTCATTTTGCATTTTCCTGTCTTTAGTTTTCCGACAATCAGCAAACAGAAATCGACAACCATGTTTAACTTACAAAGAAACATATAGCATAGTTTATGTAAGTGGAGAGCAATTTACTAGATTCACACTATATATTTTATAACCAACTTTTCCCACTGTCTCAGATCCATGCTTGCAGAACTGGAATTTAAAGCCTTCAGACTAACAGTGGATCAAGAATTAACTCTAACATGTATTCTTTGTGGAGGAATAACAATTCCACATGACTTTTAATCTTTGCCCAGAGCTTGAGCTTAAATTTCGTAGCTAGTCACAGTCACATAAACACTTAAAGATAGCTGTTGCATGGAATGTGTCCTTTTTTTTATAGCCTTGTATTGAATACACTTGAATTTGATTAAAGAATAAAATATGATTGAGAGAATACCTCATTTTTCCCACTTACAAATATGAGTTGTACATTCACATTTCGGTTGCCACCTTATTGAGCAAATAGAAAGGGAATTAGTGCTAAACAGTAACCAGTTGTGTTTCTTATGATCAAATACTATTTTACTAAGAAAAAAAATCTCTGAAGATCAAATCATAGGCTTTCCGGTAAATTCAGGGCTTTTTATACCTGATTTGCAGTTTGGTTCCTGAGGATTATCCTACCTATGTTTAAGAGGGAATAAATGATCAGAGCAAGCCAGGAAAAAAAATACTTGGAATGTAAAACAAAATGTAACATAAAGATGAGAAAGAAAATGTTATCTTTCTTTCCTTTGAGTTATGTCTGGAAAGGAATCAAAAGTTATGTCTCACATGGGACTTTTAAGTCGTGAAAACTTAAGCTTCAAAGTATCAAGTGGTGAGGCTTTAAAAAAAATCTGTGACTTGCTGGAGGAGCAACATTAGTTTATAGTCGTATTGTCATCACTTTTAAATTTTGTGCCCCAAATGAGTGCTTCCCTCACCTCTCCCCAGCCTGGCCCCTGACGGTGGCCAGTGTGCTTTATAGAGGGAATTCCCAGCCCAGGGAATTCCTGAAGAGGAAGCACACATGGGATGAGATGGTGACAAGTGTGTGATGTCTTTTACTTTTTCTAGGAGGTAGGAAGGGAAGTGGTCAGCTAGGAGTGAGTACGACACTTCCTAGGAAGAGGGGGGAAGATCCAGCACGGCTGGTGGGGAGCCTGGGGGAGGGAGCAGCTCCGCAGCAAGTGGAGGCCAGTCGCACTGCACTGGGCACTCTGCCCACGGCTGGATGTCGCCATGTGTGGTGGCGCTGCCTGCCTGCTGTGTTATGTTTCTCCAGGAGCCTGTCAGGCATTATGGGAAGATGGGAATGACCCAAGGTCTGGGGTTGCTGGGGTGGAAGGACAGGAGCCAGGGATAAGAGGGCAAAGGTGCCAGGTGACCCTGCATCTGAGACAGGGAGGTGGGTAGAAGAAAAGTCAGGAGACGGCTGGATGGGCCAGGGGTGTTAGGGGGCAGGTAGGGGGTGGGCAGAGGATTCCAGACGAATGCTTAGAGGTTGTGGTTGAAGAGGGAGTGGACTAGAATTTGAAACTGCAGAATAATGCAGTTTTAAGTAAAGCCACATAAATGACTCTTCTTGCCGGTAAGTTGTCTTCAGTGTGTGGGAGGGAGTGTGAACAAACATCTACACCATAAAACAAGGGCTCCTTGGACTTCTGAGTGTCACATGTCTTCTAGGTAAGATGTAGAAATACAGTTTCTCTAAGATTGGACGTTGTTAATGTATTACAATGGTGGTCTAAAATAGTGGTTAAGAAACAAATAGATGTTTCTTAATTAGAATCAAAAAACAAATAGATATTTTGGAATTCAAACCCACTGGCTTTCTCTAGTTACCACTACTCTGGTCTAGGTACAGTGCTGCTGCTTTTCCTGGAAGATGCCCTCCCCAACCCCACCCACGCCCAACCTTGAGAGGCCCCCGGGCTCCCAGCACAGCTCTCATTGTTTGCTCCAGGTCTGTCTTCCCACTTGAGCTCCATGACAGGCCTTGTCTGCCCTGCTTCCGACTGTCTCTCTCGATCTTTGTTACCCCATCTTAACTTTCTGATGAACCAGCCCTTTAAAATAGTTTCTCTTTTCTTTGACTCCTCCATTTCCTCCTTTTCTTGAGTTGACTATTCCTCCAGGCCTTTGCTCAGCTCTTCTTCCTTGAGAGTTCACCTATGTTCATAGCCGCCATTGTTTTTATAACTCAGGGCGCCCACCGAACTTCAGTGCTGTCTGCTTCCAGGCTCAGATCACCTGCTGCACTTACCTACTTGCTGTCTCTCTTAACATCTCCATCAACACAGCTTAAAAGCAAATGTGTTGCCACCTCATTCCTGACTCAGGAAACCAGTTTTCCCTCCTTTGTCAGTAATGCTTGAACCTAGATTTTTCTCCTCTCCTTTACTCCCTGTCCCAGGTCACTCATCACATGCCACTGAGGCTTTTTTTTTAAAATTATTTATTTTAATTGGAGGCTAATTACTTGACCATATTGTAGTGGTTTTTGCCATAAATCAGCCATGGGTGTACGTGTGTTTCCCATCCTGAACCCCCTCCCACCTCTCTCCTCATCCCATCCCTCTGGGTCATCCCAGTGCACCAGCCCTGAGCACCCTGTCTCATACATCGAACCTGGACTGGCAATCTGTTTCACTTATGATAATATACATGTTTCAGTGCTGTTCTGTCAGATCATCCCACCCTCGCCTTCTCCCACGGAATCGAGAAGGTCATCTTTATCCTTTCCTTCCCTCCCTACCTCCACCATCCTAGGCTAGACCCTTTCTATCTCATCTCGCTTCAGTATGTGTGTGCTCTGTTGCTCAGTCACGTCCAACTCTTTTGTGACCCCATGCACTGTAGCTCACCAGGCTCCTCTGTCCATGGGATTCTGCGGGCAAGAATACTGGACTGGGTAGCCATTCTCTTCTCCAGGGGATCTTCCCAACCCAGGGATCGAACCCCAGTCTCCTACATTTCAGGTGGATTCTTTACAGGCTGAGCCACCAGGGAAGCCTGCCTGCTTCAGTACAAGGTCCTGATATTACCCAGGGTCTGATCTCTAGGAATCCTGCATCCTTCGTACACTGCCAGATTTCTGCATAAAGCTTAATAAGTATTGACAAGGGAGTTATCACTGAAAACAAAAAGGACTTGCTGCCCTTGTCACTGCCTTCTCTGCCTTATTTTCAAGGTTCTCCAAGTACACCCCAACCTCCCTGCTTTCAAATATTAATACAGGCCTGTTTCTCAAATATTTGCCATATTGTATTTCTTTCCTTTGTTGCCCGAAACTGCTTCCTTGTCCTTCTGCAACCACCTAAATCCTGATCATCCTAGGCCCTTGTGATCTAGCCGTCACTGATTTCTCCTCCCGGCGACACTTCTCTTGTGCCTACAGCAGGTATGACCCAGATTGGTGCTGACATACAGAGTGAACCCTACTGTGACATGCCTGTTGTTGTCCAGGGGAACTGTTTCCACATGCATGCTCTGAGTCTTGTCTCAACTAGATTGTTGGTGCTTTCAGAGCAGAGACCAGCAAATATTACCTCATGACTGCCACCATGCCCGCTGTATTTCTATAGCAAACAACACACACACTTGTAGGATTAACTGAAACATTGGACACTGAAATTAACTGAAACAACATTGAGGTTGTTTAACTTGAAATTAAAATGCCAACCTCATCATCTTAACTAAAACTTCAAAATTTGTAGCAGGTTCTGCATAATACTTTAGGATTACAAAAGTAAACTCAACAGAGAAGTGAGTTGACAGCAGGAATGAAGTAGAAAAATGTCAGGGTTCATTTTGGGAAACCTGTAGCCTCTAGATGCGTTAATTGTTTTGTTTTCTGTTTTTAATCAGAGAAGTTTGAAGAGCTCTCTTGTGATGAAATATTCCTGAGTGGTTGAGAGGCACAGCTCCCAGACTGAAAAGTACTTGGGGTGAGGTCTGCCACATTCTTGCTGATATTCCTACTCAACTTCTTATCCACTCAAACTTCTTATTCTTCTGACTACTTCTTTTAGGAAAGAGAAAACTGAGGGTATCTATACCTTCCTCTCAATCCAGACAGAAGCAAACCCCAAGTTATATTCCAAATATTTGCATATTTTCCCCTAAGCAGCTCTTTGTCCTGTTCTCTTATAGAGCCTTCCTTGTTTGCAGGCTCTGAAGTCACCTGTAATTTTTGTATTCCCTCAGTAACAATACTTTGATCTTTGCCCCCAGTTTACAGATTGAGTCACTAAAGCAGAGTGCAGTGAGGGGTGCCTGAGGTTATACAATAAACCTGGCCCCAAACCGGGTGGCCCTGGTTTCTACAGTTGATTGGTCACCCGGCTACACTGTAGGCACAAAGGAAGCTGCACCCACAGCATTCTGTTGTGGATGGTTGCTGAGCTCACATTCATTACTGGGATCGCTTTGTTTCCTGTTAGGTCCAGCATTTTCTTTCTCTAGGTCAGGCAGGCCTGTGGGCTTCACTGTAGCCCCCAGCCTAGTGCTGTGAATACAGAAGCTAGAAGATGTGCCTTAGAGAAGCTTTCTGACAGTGTGAACCCAGAAGGGTGAGCCTTAATTGCCTGTGAATGGTCTCCATCAGCAACACAGGGTTGGGACAGTGTTATTTAGTTTTAACAGATAAATTTAGATCATGGAGGTGCTTTTGCTTTTGGTTGGAAAAAGCCGTCCTAATAACTAAGTTCACTTTGGAGGAGTGGGGGTGTTCTTTTGTTATTAGAGAAGCCGGGTTCTATGAATTCCCAGATCTTCCCCTCATCACATCAACACTCACATCATCACATCAGGGAGATCTGGTTGTGACTGATGTAAACAGTGGCTCCGACAGTTCAAGCAGCTGTGGGTGGAGAAACTGTCTTAGAACTTCACACACTGTGCTGAGCCTAAAGAAGCAGTGTGGGTTGTTGGCTTCATGACTGGTTCTTTGTCATTTTTCAGAAAACGGTTGTGACTCTTTGAGGCCAATTGGGAACAGTGAAGGAGTATAGGACAATGAGGGAAATATATATGCGGTGGGGTGGAAGGGGACAAAACAAATGTTATGGGCTGGCTGTTTGGTGGTAGATAGTGATAGAGTGTTGCTGCTATAGTTCTCATCCAGATGAGCAACAGACCCATTCGTGGGAAAGAGACAAGGGCTTCTATGAGTCCAGGGTGCAAGTGGTTTCTGGTAGAGTTAGGCGAGTGGGCTGATTGTCTTAGCAAGAAGCTCCGGCTTGTAGACAACTGTGAATAGGTGAAAAGAAAAGCTGCCCTTGGAACAGAGTGAGTGCAGCTGCTCAGAAATGGGAAGCTAGTTTTGCCTGTGGTTCCAAAGGTTACTCTTTTTTTTGTTTCCTTCCCGATATGTCTTGGAATAGAAACAGCAAATTAGTTTCAGTTGAGATTTTTCTTAGAATTCTTAAACACTTAAGCTGTGTTAAAATCTGCCTTTCTCTGTTACTTTGCATGAAGCCTCCGGTTTCTTCTGTGTGTATGTGGAAGGGGCAGAAGGCTGGGCCTTCAGAGGTGGGGCTTATCTAAGAGAGCACAGTTAAGACTGGAAGGAAGTGCCCTTCCCCCACCTCACCTCCCCAACTAAAGCAATTTTGCAAAGTGTAAGCAGATGCCCCATCAGAAACGGATGTTTCTTGCTGTCTCTCACCCTTGTTATTGTTCAGTCACTCAGTCATGTCTGACTCTGCAACCCCATGCACTGAAGCCCACTAGGCTTCCCTTGTCCTTCATTATCTCCCGGAGTTTGCTCAAACTCATGTCCATTGAATTGGTGATGCCATTCAACCATCTTGTCCTCTGTTGTCCCCTTCTGCTCCTACCTTCAATGTTTCCCAGCATCAGTCTTTTCCAATGAGTCGGCTTTTTGCATCGGGTATTTTTGAAGCTTCAGCTTCAGCTTCAGTCCTTCAGTATCAGTATTGGAGGTTCAGCTTCAGCATCAGGCCTTCCAATGAATATTCAGAGTTTATTTCCTTTAGGATTGACTGTTTTGATCTCCTTTCAGTCCAAGGGACTCCCAAAAGTCTTCTTTCATCCTACCCTAGAGCATTCATTCAGTCCGCCATGACCACCCAAACCAAGGGGCAAATTACTAATATTGATCTAGCCCTTATTCCTTATTCCTCACTTTTTTGCATCTTACTTTACAACAGAAATGCATTTTACTTTACAACCCTGAAGGTATTTACACACAAAACTTAAAATTTCACAGAATGATACCTAACTACTTTCAATGCACTCTGCCATTCTCTATTATGCTTTTCCTTTCTCTCTCTCTTTTTTTTTAAGCTTTTGTGGCTTCCTAAGTGGTGCTAGCAATTTAAAAATCTATGCCCTTAGGGATAAATTTTACCTGTGTTGATCTCAGAATTATCACTAAGGCTTGGTTCTGATCTCCTGTCCTCCTTGGGCTTTTTACAAGCCTAGCTTGTGCAGTTATCACTCTCGTGTGGAGTTACCTTGGGCGATGGGAAATACAGCTGAGTGTGACAGGCCCCACCGCCCAGGTTAGGCCAGTACTGCCTGATGCTCTCAGTGTGTGCAGTTATTTTTGAACATGTTAAATTCGAGGTGCCTGTGGAGTTTCCAAATGGAAAAGAACAGAAACAAGATGACTGTACAGAAACACCACTTTGTTAGAGAGTTGGGACTATGCTTTTGAGAAGCATATCTCAACTTCTTGATTATGAATCTTGGTTTGAAAAAAAAATTACTCCTATTTCTGCCTTGTCTGGGGCAAGCTTTAATATATTTATACTATTATGAACTTTCGTTTCATTGAGTATTGTCCCTTGAACTGTATAGCTGCTTTCATTGTGACTATATTCCAAGTCAATATATTCATTGACATACCCATTTAAGAAACTTGAGCTTTAGGTATGCAAGATGACAGACATTTTGGAGGTTTTCTTCCTAGGCTTGAGAAGAGAAAAGGGTCTTTGTATTCCGAATGAGAAGAAGGTAGAGAGTGGTTCTTTCCCTTTCCTTGGATTCCCCTGAAAAAATAAACAGCTGTATGTGTCTACTCAACACCAGCTGCCCCATCACATTTTATCTAGATCAGTCAGGTTACATATTGTTTTTAAGGAATTAAGAGTAGTTTGTTTCTTTCTGGTAACTCAGCAATCCATTCACTTGTAATTTTTTTCTCTTCCTGACTCTAATAGGTTGCACTTAACTTGCACAAAAAGGACTACACAGAATAGCTGCGTAAGGCCAATCCTTGAACTTAATGAAGGATGTCAGAGTGGGAGCATTCTGATGTGCCAGCGCCGTTCTGCAGTGTGTTCCGTTCTTTTCCGGTCTCCGAAGAAAATGGTATTAAAAGAAAATATTTTATGAAATAAGGAGCTCCTTTTACATTTTTAATGACCAACATGGACATCTGTTCTACAGAATACACAGTCCTATGGTTTTGAAGAAGCAAGCACTCGTTTAAAACTGACCCTAAATAAAAACAGACCTGGATGGACGTCAGAATGTTTGTTAGTGGCAGGAGAGTAAAAAAATGGCAGTTTATTCAGTTATTTGCCACTTGTTTTGTACTAAGCCTGATGTTCTGGATATCGATCGATAATCACATCGTGAGCCATATGAAGTCCTACTCTTACAGATACCTCATAAATAGCTACAATTTTGTGAATGACAGCCTCTCTCTAAGCGCAGCAAGGAAGGGGTTCCTCGTTACCAGTACTTGATTAATCATGAGGATAAGTGTCAAGCGCAAGATGTCCTGCTCTTACTGTTTGTAAAGACTGCGCCTGAAAATTACAATCGCCGTTCTGCCATTAGGAAAACATGGGGCAATGAGAAGTATGTTTGCTCTCAACTTAATGCCAACATCAAAACTCTGTTTATCTTAGGAACACCTTCTGACCCACTGACAAGAGAAAGACTTCAGAGAAGGCTGGTTTGGGAAGATCAGATGTACAGTGATATAATTCAGCAAGACTTTGCTGATTCTTTCTATAATCTTACTCTTAAATTTCTTCTCCAGTTCAGTTGGGCAAATCGCTTTTGTCCACATGCCAAATTCCTCATGACTGCTGATGATGACATATTTATTCACATGCCAAATCTTATTGAATACCTTCAAAGTTTAGAACAAATTGGTGTTCAAGACTTTTGGATTGGTCGTGTTCACCGTGGTGCTCCTCCCGTTAGAGACAAACGCAGCAAATACTATGTTTCTTATGAAATGTACCAGTGGCCGGCTTACCCTGACTATACTGCTGGAGCCGCCTACGTGATCTCTGGTGATGTGGCTGCCAAAGTCTATGAGGCATCACAGACACTTAACTCTAGCCTTTACATAGATGATGTGTTCATGGGCCTCTGTGCCAATAAAATAGGGATAGTACCACAATACCATGTGTTTTTTTCTGGGGAAGGTAAAACCCCTTACCATCCTTGCATCTATGAAAAAATGATGACATCTCATGGGCATGTAGAAGACCTTCAGGACCTCTGGACGGATGCCACAGACCCAAAAGTAAAAACAATTTCAAAAGGTTTCTTTGGTCAGATGTACTGCAGAATAATTAAGATAGTCCTCCTTTGCAAACTGACCTATGTGGATACATATCCCTGTAGGGCTGCCTTTGCCTAATAGTACTTGAATGTTGTATTTTATCACTGAGCCAAATCTGGATAAAGAAACTTTTAAATGTTTGTCTATACATAAGTGAAATGAATATGAAGAACAAAGGAATATTTTGAAAGCCCAGTCTATCAGAATGTTTCTTTGATTCTAGAAGCCCTTCAATATAACTTACCTACTTCATTGCCTAAATTCATTTCAAGGAATTTAGATTTAGACAAGGTTCATATGAAAACAAAACTAAAGGGAATTTCAAGTTCTCAGTACCATGTGTATATTGGAGGAGTAGAAAAGTTACTAAGGTGCCTAGGTGTTAGGATAACTGCTTTTGGAAAATACCAAGTAAATGTATAGCACAACATTTCAAAGAAACGGATATGTTGCTGAACCAGGTACTTATTAAAGAGTACTTGAGGGAGTTTGTGGGGGCAAGGGAGAACTGGCATGGAAGAAAGTACATGAACCTGGTCAAAGAAAGTTTCCTCTTCTTCAGAGGAGACTTAGGAGAAGATACACAATTTCTTTATAAATCACCAAATCATTTACTGTCACATTCATGTAGCTGTTTTACCTGGACAGTATTGGAGTCATTTTAAATATATTTATATATATTTTTTCAAAGCTTAATGTGAAATTTGAGAAGTCATTAGCTATATCCTAACTAGTACTTTATTATTTTTTTTTATTAGACAGTGACACAAAACATGGACAGTGTCTTACTCAGAGGGTCCTTTGCTAGAAATAAATCACTGTTAATTCAGATAGGTTGATTTTATCAATAATTTAATGAAATTTCAACTGGTTTAAAATATTCAGCATCAGTCTGTTTTTAAGGCAGCTATTTGAATGTAGTTTACATAAAGGAATATAATAATGGAGAAGAATTCAGAAAGAAAGATAGAACATTATGAGACTCTTTTCTCCATAATTTATAAAAGTTTTAATGTCTAAATTGTATTAATTACCAAAATCAGCCCATCCTTCTCCAACAGGGTCTCATAAACCAGTTGGTTTTGAGTTTAGCTTTTAAAACAGAGTATTAAACATCAAAACTGTAGTAGCTAAAAAAATGTATTCTTTCATCAAAATGACTATCATAGGTGATATTCAACTTCTAAATATTTCAGAATGAAAGTGATAGAAAAGTCACCTGAATGAAGTTTAAAACATTTGTAAAGCTGTATGTTCCTTGTAATAAAAGAGATGTGGCTGAGATCCAATAGCGGAAGTTAGATTTATTTTACATGGCAGGATGAAAATGTGGCTACGATACAAACAACCTCTCCTCACTACGGAAAGAACTAGGTGAGGTCTGTTGTTAGGGGGATTATATGAAAGGCAAAATAATGACTTCAGCAAAAGCAGTTAAACTGATTATAAACCCTTTGTCTGCAAAGGTGAGTGTTAGGGAAAACTAAGATGTATCACTTGAAATGATGACGGCTGAAACACACAAAACAACTAAAAAAGAATTCTCAGTATACATAACTGGATGATGATATATAAATACACACACACACACATACACACACATATATATAATTTGTTGCAGGTAGCTTTTCATTGTTTACAGAAACTTTTTGTTAATTTTTTCTATTTTGAAAATCAAAGCTTGTTTACATTGATTGTTCAGATAATTTAGCATTTTTAACTCATGTCAAAACTACGGTGTCAAACATTCTCGTTTGTAGTTACTTTCAGAGTAGATTCAGGGTTTTTAGGTCACTACAATTTAAATTTTTTGACCAATTTAAAAAACTATAGAGAACAAAAGCGCATTTTGGCAAAGCAGGTTTGTAATTATTTTTTATAGTTGATCCTTTAATACCATTTGTCCTTTGGTCATATATATACCCTGTGTATCTATACTTGTAACTTTAAATTTGCTATTGGTTGAGAACATCTGTGTCTCTGCCCATCAAAATGATCTTGTTTACATCAATACTTTTGTGAAAGTTATTTATTTGTGAAAGAGCTCCCTTCAGTTGTGTTCATCTTTTATTTTTCCTTAACATAGAATGGAACATTTAAATTGAGAGGAAATATGAAGGCACTTCCTTTTTTTAATAAGGAAATTGCTAGATACTTCCTTCATCAGACTTAAAGTACTGAGAAGAATAATTGTAAATAAAGGATTCCAACCTTTTAAAAAGGAAGGGAAAAAAAAAAACTTTTTGGTGCTCCAGTGCAAGGCTATCTTTTAAAAGTCATCAATAAAGGGAAAATAAACTTTCAGCTTGGATGGTCAATTGATGGTTATATACAGTATTATTGCTAAAAACTTTTTACCTCTTGGTTGGCTTGCATCTATTTTCCATATTATTAATTTTATACCAAAATGTTATTTATATGATTTGAATTT
>SJYC01130175.1:0-55056 GCA_006408675.1 Madoqua kirkii | reverse complement strand
CTGAAGGAGATCGGCCCTGGGATTTCTTTGGAAGGAATGATGCTAAAGGTGAAACTCCAATACTTTGGCAACCTCATGTGAAGAGTTGACTCATTGGAAAAGACTCTGATGCTGGGAGGGATTGGAGGCAGGAGGAGAAGGGGACCACAGAGGATGAGATGGCTGACTCAATGGACGTGAGTCTGAGTGAACTCCGGGAGTTCATGATGGACAGGGAGGCCTGGCGTGCTGCGATTCATGGGATCGCAGAGTCGGACAAGACTGAGCGACTGAACTGAACTGAACAGAACAGTTTCATGTGCTATAAGTCCTTGTGAATTATCTTTTTAAAATATAACTGTAATAAAAGTACTTTAGATGTACTGAAACACAGAACACTGTTCTTAGCATCTTCATTTTAACTTCCCTTATTCTCTTCAATCACGTTAGACTGATGTTGGAGATGGACGGCCGTCGTTGTTAAATAGAAAAAGAAAAAATAACATGACCAGCATGATTTCATTCTTTTTTTAAGGCACTGTGGTATCACGGACAGTGTTGAGTGATTATCCTGTGAATGCTTACATATTTTCTCATCTATATTTTCTGATTTTGATATGAAACTCTTGTTTCCTTAAAAAGAAAAGAGACCAAAAATAGTAAAAAAAAAAACAAAAAAAACTTCATTTGATGGGAAGGAAAAAATAATTTTTCCTCATGAAATTCCTCATGAACTTGCAGTTATTTTTGAACCAGAGACCATGAGGCCAGTCATGAGATGGAAAGGAAGTGAGCTGGGGTGCAGGAGCAGCTTCTCTGTACCATTTGCAGAGGGTACCAGCCTTATCCCATTGCAGGCTGGGGATGGGTTTAAAGGGGATCCTTCCCAAAGGTACCAAGCTTTTTTCAGGATGCTGTTGGGACTCTTTAAGGATGCATAAACATAAACAAGAGACCCGAGTTCAACCCCTGAATGGGGAATATCTCCTGGAGAAAGGAATGGTTATCCACTCCAGTATTCTTGCCTGGAGAATTCCATGGACAGAGGAGCCTGGGGTTGCAAAGAGTCAGACACAATTGAGGGACTAACACTAACTTTCAAACTTATAGACAGGTGATAGAAGTGATAAAAGTTTATCTTATGTAAGTTAGGATTAAATTTAAGTCTGGCATCTATTTTATAAGTTATTTCTGCTGTGTATGTATAATTCAAACCTGAGATTCAGTCTAGATAGTGCAGCTTTGCCTAGATTTGGTGAACCTAACCTCATCCATGGTTTTCTTTCTAATCAGAGAACTTCCAAATTACATTTCCAGCCTGCACTTTATCTTGTGTAACATGGAGCCCACTCAGTATAAGCACCTAGAACACAACATTCACCAATTAGAACTCATCATGTTTCTCCATATAATCTTGCTATTTCTCCTAAACTTTCTGGATTGGTGAATGATCTGCTCAAATCCGAAAATTTCTTGAATGTGCTCTTATCTGATTAAATATAATTTGTACAATTTTCCTCTATCTCCAGGTTATTTTCTTATTTTCCATGGCTCATTAACTCTTTTATGAAGATTACATTTTGGAAAGGCAAGGTATTTTAACATAAGTGTTATGTATGCTTATAAAATCAGGCTTCCTTTTAAAGTTTCACTAAAAATAAATTGGAAAGAAGAGATGCTATTTGAGATTGTATTTATAGCTGTTTCTATCCTTTAGTGTTATTTATTAGTTTGAACATTTCTTTATTATGAAGGATTTCAAAATAAACATAAGTAGCAAGGCAGTATGATATCCCAATGATATTTCTATGATATCTCAATGATATCATTATGATATCTCAGAAGGAGATGATTGATGGACCTCAAGTTTACCATCTGCAGACATCAGCTTGAGACTCCAGCTGAGTGCCAGTAATTGGATGGACAAAAGATACACCCCAGAAACAGCAAATCCCAGCATCTGAACAAGCAGGAACCAGGTCAAGGCGCCAAGCTGACCCTTGACATGGTGAGCAGAGTGACAGGAGGAAGGGAAGGGAGCTTGAAGGACTGAATTTGTTCAGGTGAGTAGAGATGGTAGCTTGTTGCGACTGTGAAGATTTAATGCATCTTTTTTTTTTTTTCTTTTGCTCTCCCACCATTCGGTTTAGAATGCTTTCTCATTCTTCAGAAGCTGGTAGCTTAGTTCTATATTTTCCAGACTCCAAGAAGTTCAGTTTTTACAGATGTATTTCTACCAATGGGATGCACTCACGCTGGAAGTTTGTAGACTCCATCTTGCGGGTGCCTGTTGCAGATGGGACAGTTACCATGGTCCCAGCTTCCTGGGTAAAGAGCCATAGTGGATGCTTCTTAATCTTGCGCTTGAAAGTATAGTAGCATTTTCCCTACTCCTGTTTCGATATTTTCTATAATGATTCTATAAACACATTCTTCTCTGTGTGAAACCTCTTTTTTTTCTTAAGCCTCCCAAACTCCAGAGTGGTTTCTATTTTCTCCTTCCAGAAGGGGTTGCAGATAACAATCTCAAGGATAATAACATTGGATTGGTTATCTGACCTGAATGGTTTTGAAGATAACAACAGTCCTCTTACTGTTAGAAAATTGTACTCTCATGGTCTATGGTGCACTGTGACAAATAATGTTGTTTAAATGATCACTTATGGTTTCCTGGACTATGTGCCTCTTTAAAAGATAAACTCTGGCAAAGCAGTTGCTATGGTAACTCACCAGAATGAAAACGAGAAATGTCAAGTGTTGTGGAATGAAATGACTATGAGGATAGCCCTGGAGAGGTTAAAGAGAGAAAATGACAATCTCAGGGTATGACATCATCAGCTCAAGAAGGTTCAGAGAACCAGGGAGCTGCCATAACTACCCTAAGATAACCTTTTATCTTTTGGGACCTTAGGGCTCAGATAGGACTCAAATCTAATGGGTTGCTAAGGTTATAACATTAGCGGAACTCACATTTTGTCCTTTCTTTCATTTACTTATTTATTTTTGATTGCTCTGGGTCTTTGCTGCTGTGCACAGGCTTTTCTCTGGTTGTGGCGTGTGAGCTTCTCATTGCGGTGGCTTCCCTCATTGCAGAGCACACACTGTAGGGCGTGTGGGCTTCAGTGATTATGGTCATGGGCTTAGAAGTCGTGGTTCTCTGGTTCTAGAGCAGAGGCTCAATATTTGTTTCATGAGTTTAGCTTCTCTGTGGCATGTGGGACCTTCCCAGATCAGGGATCGAACTCATGTCTCCTGCATTGGCAGGTGGATTCTTTACCACTGAGCCACAAGGGAAGCCCTTGTCCCACCTTTAAAGTGAACACTAGGACTCTGATTTGAAAAGAGAGGGACCCTGGGAACTGTAGTGAGACATTTGAGCATGTTCAATTGAATTTGCAGTCCCCTAAAATCCCTATCCCACTGAACCTCCTTGGCCCGCATAAGCAGCTGCTTTCCCCTGTCTGATAAGGTTACTCGTTTGTTGGAGGCTTGCTAGTTACTTTCAGTTCAGTTCAGTCACTTAGTCATGCCCAACTCTTTGGACCCCATGGACTGCAGCACACCAGGCCCCTGTGTCCATCACCAACTCCTGGAGCTTGCTCAAATTCCTGTCCATCAAGTCGGTGATGCCATCCAGCCATCTCATCCTCTGTCGTCCCCTTCTCCTCCTGCCCCCAATCCCTCCCAGCATCAGAGTCTTTTTCAATGAGTCAATCTTTGCATCAGGTGGCCAAAGTACTGGCGTTTCAGCTTCAGCATCAGTCCTTCCAATGAATATTCAGGACTGATCGTTAGGATGGATTGGTTGGATCTTCTTGCAATCCAAGGGATTCCCAAGAGTCTTCTCCAACAGCACAGTTCAAAAACATCAATTCTTCGGCACTCAACTTTCTTTATAGTCCAAATCTCACATCCATACATGACTACTGGAAAAATCATATGAAGTTCTTTTTTGTACAGTTCTTCTGTGTATTCTTGCCTCCTCTTCTTAATATCTTCTGCTTCTGTTAGGTCCATATCATTTTTGTCCTTTATCAAGCCCATTTCTGCATGAAATGTTCCCTTGGTATCTCTAATTTTCTTGAAGAGATCTCTAGTCTTTCCCATTCTGTTGTTTTCTTCTATTTCTTTGCATTGATCACTGAGGAAGTCTTTCTTATCTCTCCTTGCTATTCTTTGGAACTCTGCTTTCAGATACTTTTATCTTTCCTTTTCTCCTTTGCTGTTTGCTTCTCTTCTTTTCAGAGCTATTTATAAGGCCTCCTCAGACAGCCATTTTGCTTCTTTGCATTTTTTTCCCATGGGGATGGTCTTGATCCCTGTCTCCTGTACAATGTCACAAACCTCCATCTATAGTTCATCGGGCATTCAATCTATCATATCTAGTCCCTTAAATATATTTCTCATTTTCACTGTATAATCATAAGGGATTTGATTTAGGTCATACCTGAATGGTCTAGTGGTTTTTCCTTTCTTCGATTTCAGTCTGAATTTGGCAATAAGGAGTTCATGATCTCAGCCACAGTCAGCTCCTGGTCTTGTTTTTCCTGACTGTATAGAGCTTCTTTATCTTTGGCTGCAAATAATATAATCAATCTGACTTTGGTATTGACCATCTGGTGATGTCCATGTGTATAGAGTCTTCTCTTGTATGGTTGGAAGAGGGTGTTTTTATGACCAGTGCATTCTCTTGGCAAAACTCTATTAGCCTTTAGCATGGCCCAAAACATTTCTACAGATTATAACAGACCATAGCTCCCCTGACCACATACATTTCTGGAGCTTTTGCAACATGAATGCCCTAACATCTCCTTTTCTCCTGGGTGAGTTTTATCTGTTGCAGAAGGTCTCTGCATGCAAATCACAGAACTCAGAACCAGTCCCAATTTCCTCCAAAATCACACATAAATAAACTTTGTGACTTCAGATTCTAAGTGTATGTGTCCTGGGCCAAAAAGGTAGAGATAGTCACTGACAGACATTTCACTGGCTCCAACCCTGTTCTCAGTGTTTCCTCTCTGAAAGCTAAAACTTTCTTCCAACTATGTACCCAGGTCCTTTGGGTCTTTTCTTTCTCTGGTAAGCAAACTACACCTTTCTTCTCAAACACAACGCCTTGCTTTGGTAAAAGAACATATATCTGTCAGACATGGTTAGTCTAGAGATTTTTCCCAACTTATAATACCTAAAACATACAAATAACAATCAATTTTACTGGTGTTATACACAAAACAAACAGCTAGGTTTTCCAGAAAAAATCTTGATTCTTTATACATTCTATTTAACAAATGAGATTTGTTAAATACAAACTTCTGGGTTTTTTTTCACACATTCTGTCTTTTCATACATATCAATTCTCAACAGAAAAAATATTTTGTTAGGCTACATTGTCCATTGTCATAGTTAATGTATTCAAAGGAGAGACTTTGCTGTGCCCAGAATGCTTGAGCTGGTCTCAGATTTGAGTTGGCTAAATTCAGGTAAGTGTGGGGGACAGCATTCCAAATTGGAGACCTACTTATCCAAAAGGGAGAAATGCTGTTGAGATTGTTTGGGAGTAGTAATTGTAAGAACTGAGCTAGAACTCACAATTGGTGTTGGAGGTTACAGGTGATGAAATGTACATATTAATATATTCAATACTCAGGATTCTGTTATGCTAGTCCTCAAAAATCTTCAAGAAAAAGATTTTTAAAAGCCATGTCCTGCTCTATCATCTGTTTCTGCATGAGTATGTAATTCATATGATTTTAATCCTGTCTTTAGTTAGCCTGATAGAAGGAATAAAGTTACTAGAATGAAATTAAATGGAATTAAAGTAAAGCAATCACATGTCTCAGTTAATGTATTTGTCAACTAAAAAATATAGTCACAACCTGAAAGTACAGTTATTTTATTTGGTGGGACTCTGAGTTTAGGACTCTGAGCACAGGAAACAGCATCTCAGTAGCTCTGAGAAAACTGCTTCAAGGAGGCAGAAGGGGAAGTTGGGCTATATACAAGTTTGCAACAAAGAGAGCAGGCAGTCTGAACATCGAAGATCAGGTGTCAAGTTAAGGAATTTAGCGTTCTACGTGTGGGAAGATGCAAGCCTCTGGCCTCACTGAATTTACTCCTTTCATGTGCACCTCAGCTATCTGGGCTAATCTTGTTTCCCTGTTCACCTTGCTTCTAGCATCCCCCAGCTCCTCAGCAATCAGTGTTCGGAGTGGCAGCAGCCACTGGATCACAGTGTTAGTAGCCCGCATTCACATTTGGAGGCCAGGGATCGCTGATGGCTGTGACGTTTCTTTTTTACTAATATGGTAGGAGATATTTTCATTTTACATGCTAAAACTAAAGAGAAGAGAGAATTTTTTTTAAGTGAGCCATACAAAAAATATATTGGGGTAGTAAAACAACCATTTTTTCAGATTGTCAGAACATCTGGTACAAAAATGTAGACCATCTGCTTATACAGAGTATAATTAAGATATTTAACTTTTAATATTTTAAACTATTTCCTTAAAATAATTTTTTAAATACTTAAAGAGGCCAGACCAGGAGCTGGCTGTGGTTCAGATCATGAACTCCTTATTGCCAAATTCAGACTGGAATTGAAAAAAGTAGGAAAAACCGCTAGACCATTCAAGTATGACCTAAATCAAATCCCTTATGATTATACAGTGGAAGTGAGAAATAGATTTAAGGGCCTAGATCTGATAGATAGAGTACTTGATGAATTATGGAATGAGGTTCATGACATTGTACAGAAGACAGGGATCAAGACCATCCCCATGGAAAAAAAATGCAAAGAAGCAAAATGGCTATCTGAGGAGGCCTTACGAATAGCTGTGAAAAGAAGAGAGGCGAAAAGCAAAGGAGAAAACGAAAGATATAAGCACCGGAATGCAGAGTTCCAAAGAATAGTAAGAAGAGATAAGAAAGCCTTCTTCAGTGATCAATGCAAAGAAATAGAGGAAAACAACAGAATGGGAAAGACTAGAGATCTCTTCAAGAAAATGAGAGATATCAAGGGAACATGTCATGCAAACATGGGCTCGATAAAGGACAGAAATGGTCTGGACCTAACAGAAGCAGAAGATATTAAGAAGAGGTGGCAAGAATACACAGAGGAACTGTACAAAACCGATCTTCAAGACCCAGATAATGATGATGATGTGATCACTCATCTAGTGCCAGACATCTTGGAATGTGATGTCAAATGGGCCTTAGAAAGCATCACTATGAACAAAGCTAGTGGAGGTGGTGGAATTCCAGTTGAGCTGTTTCAAATCCTGAAAGATGATGCTGTGAAAGCGTTGCACTCCATATGCCAGCAAACTGGGAAAACTCAGCAGTGGCTACAGGACTGGAAAAGGTCTGTTTTCATTCCAGTCCCAAAGAAAGGCAATGCCAAAGAATGCTCAAACTACTGCACAATTGCAGTCATCTCACACGCTAGTAAAGTAATGCTCAAAGTTCTCCAAGCCAGGCTTCAGCAATATGTGAACTGTGAACTTCCAGATGTTCAAGCTGGTTTTAGAAAAGGCAGAGGAACCAGAGATCAAATTGCCAACATCCGCTGGATCATCAAAAAAGCAAGAGACTTCCAGAAAAATATCTATTTCTGCTTTATTGACTATGCCAAAGCCTTTGACTGTGTGGATCACAATCAACTGTGGAAAATTCGGAAAGAGATGGAAATATCAGACCACCTGACCTGCCTCTTGAGAAATCTGTATGCAGGTCAGGAAGCAACAGTTAGAACTGGACATGAAACAACAGACTGGTTCCAAATCAGAAAAGGATTACGTCAAGGCTGTATATTGTCACCCTGCTTATTTAACTTCTATGCAGAGTACATCATGAGAAACGCTGGACATGAGAAACAAGCTGGAATCAAGATTGCTGGAGAAATATCAATAACCTCAGATATGCAGATGACAACCACCCTCATGGCAGAAAGTAAAGAGGAACTAAAAAGCCTCTTGATGAAGGTGAAAGAGGAGAGTGAAAAAGTTGGCTTAAAGCTCAACATTCAGAAAACAAAGATCATGGCATCTGGTCCCATCACTTCATGGGAAATAGATGGGGAAACAGTGGAAACAGTGTCAGACTTTATTTTTTTTGGACTCCAAAATCACTGCAGATGTTGACTGCAGCCATGAAATTAAAAGACGCTTACTCCTTGTAAGAAAAGTTATGACCAACCTAGATAGCATATTCAAAAGCAGAGACATTACTTTGCCGACTAAGGTCCGTCTAGTCAAGGCTATG
Organism: Madoqua kirkii; assembly: GCA_006408675.1. Classification (NCBI taxonomy): domain Eukaryota; kingdom Metazoa; phylum Chordata; class Mammalia; order Artiodactyla; family Bovidae; genus Madoqua; species Madoqua kirkii. The sequence goes on along the minus strand of SJYC01130175.1, from coordinate 46,818 downwards.
GTTTTTCCTGTGGTCATGTATGGATGTGAGATGGACTGTGAAGAAGGCTGAGCACCAAAGAATTGATGCTTTTGAAGTGTGGTATTGGAGAAGACTCTTGCGAGTCCCTTGGACTGCAAGGAGATCCAACCTGTCCATTCTGAAGGAGATCAACCCTGGGATTTCTTTGGAAGGACTGATGCTAAAGCTGAAACTCCAGTACTTTGGCCACCCATGCGAAGAGTTGACTGATTGGAAAAGACTGTGATGCTGGGAGGGATTGGGGGCAGGAGGAGAAGGGGACAACTGAGGATGAGATGGCTGGATGGCATCACAGACTCGATGGACTTGAGTCTGAGTGACCTCCGAGAGTTGGTGATGGACAGGGAGGCCTGGCATGCTGCAATTCATGGGGTCGAAAAGAGTCGGACACGACTGAGCGACTGAACTGAACTGAAGTTTACAAAATGGTTCATTTTATTTCTGAAGTGCTCCCCTGTGGTTTGACTACAAGATTATATTGCTTAAATGTGTCAGAACTCATATGGCAAAATGAGTGCTTCCTCCTTCACAGTAGATAGATTGAAAAAGAATATACTTAATTCAGGATGCAGTCTCTGCTTTTTAATTAATAGCAAAGCAAAATTTGTTATAGAATTACAGGAAAACAATGTCAAACTATGGAAAGGTATAGAAAAGAAAGTAATATTCAATGAATATCACAAATTATAAAGATACCACTATTAATATGTTAGAAAGTATCTTTCTAGACACATATTTATGCAAACATGTAAGCAAAAAAATCACCAAAATGCCACTCTACTATATATGTGGTTTCATTACCATTTTCTTTCCACAACATGACATAAAAATCATTCAGAATAAGCAGTTTTTTAAACCACATAATGTTTATTTAAATACCTCTTTGACAGGTATTTTGGGGGGTTTTTTCCCTTGATTTTTCATGATTATGAATAACACTGCAACAAGCTCAATGCATTTTCAGAACAGCATTCCAGAATTCTTGTCATATGCAAATATACATCCTCAGTGTTAAGAAACTGCAATGCACTAAGCGCCTTTTTCCTTGGAAATGTCCAAGTCTCTGAAAGCCAGCTCTGGTTAATAAAAGTAGCACTATTCCCGATTACACCAGCTGTGACTGATGGAGGAAATTCCATGGAGTTCCATCCATCATATGCTTCTTGGGAGGCAGCACAACAGAGAGAAATAGGCATATACTTTGAGCCAGGCAGACCTATTTTTCTATGTTTGATAAGTAACTTTTATTGAAGTATGGCATATACACAGAAAAGTGCACAGATTCTAAATATACATCTTGATGGATTTTCACAGAATACACTATGCAGTTAAAACTGTTATTTTCTTCTCCTTTTAAAACTGCTTTTCTATTCACCGCATAACCTTGAAGAAATCATCTGTCTGAGCCTAAATGGGGCATGATAATACCTGCCTTAAAGATACTAAATGCATACAAATGTACACTAGGCAAAATGTATACAAAGCTTCTAGTACTCAGTAAATAAATGGCAGTTTTCCTCCCCATCTCTCCCCAAGCTAGGAAGCATGTTCCAGCCATATTCCCAACCAGCTCATTCTCTCCTTTAACCTAAAGCCATCAAAAGCCTGGAACACCTTGCTCTCCTGACGGCTTGAATTACAAGTCTCTCCATTGCAAAATGAGTTCTTAATAATGTTCGTGAGGAATACAATCACATCAAGGATCCTAATTTAGCACCACAAGGTATTAACCAATAGGAGATAAAGAAGCTCATCTCCATTAATAAAAGTAGTTGTTAAAATGACTCGCAAGTTTAATTCTGCTACTTGCTAAGTATTATTAAAAATATAATGAAAAGCAAAGCACCCTGGGTTTTACCAAGGCACCCACACAAGCCAGGTGCAGCCTTACTCAGTAGATCTGAGTGTCTCATATTTTCAAACACAAAATGTTGTTTTATTCAAAAAGTCAAAATTAAGGATAGTGGGTAGCAATGAATGAAACTGAGCTTATTTTTTGCTGCTAAAGTCATCCAAGGGTTGAATGCAGTGTCCTCAAGTCCAGATGAGAGCAACATCCAACAATTCCACCATTCTGTCTTATTTGTGAGGCCTCAACCATCACTCAGGGTCTACTCTGTGATGACATTTAGTAATGCAGAAAGCAGACTGTCAAATGCTAATAGTCACAAAAGCAAACAGACAGCATAAAAGCTTTTTAAAAAATTAACAGCTACTAAGGTTTGAATCTTACTATGTGCCAGGCTCTCTGTCATGTATGTTCTTTGCACACTACACTTTATTTTTCCCTCACAGCAGGTCTTTGTGGAGATTTCCTTATCTCTGTTTTGCAGGTGGAAAAATGGAGGCTTAGACAGATGAAGTTACCTGTCCAAGATCACACAGCAGAGATGACAGATCATGCCAAGGCCAAGCAGAGACTATTGAGCATTTAAGCCTGGGCCTGTTGGACTCCAGAGTTTTTGTATCTAAAAGCCAGACGACCCAAAATGTTGTCTTTGTCCACCTTGATTTTTCATACAAAGTGTTACACTCTGCCTGATGTCTACAGCAATTTTTTTTAAATGAATCCATCCCTTTAGGGTGGGAAAACACTTCAATTTTGTAAGGACAAGAAAAATTGCATTAACCCAAATACTTCTCTGATGAAAAGTTTTGTTGCTAGAATTTTTCTAGTTATTTTGTTTTCAATTAGTAATGAGAAAAACAACATGAAGACAGGGAAATGTCATTAAAGTGGTATTGTCTGTAATAGTTTTCTCCATTTCTGTGAACACTTTTAATTTCAAAACTTCAGCAAAGACATCTTAGTGTAACTGCCACTCCATCTGAAGCCAAGAAGTGGTGGAAATTTCATATGGAAATTTTAATAGTCCCTTTCTCTCCAAAGCCAATTATTTTTCTTTCCTACTTGGAATTAGCCCATTTGACTTCCAGCCATGAGCTTGGAGGTTGGTTGGAAAGCTGTAATGAGCAGAGGCTGACAGCATGTCAGGTTCCATTGTGTTTATGTGCCTGCTGATCATAATAATGAAACAAGGATTAGCTTCATCTTTATAACTATAAATAAATGTGATCTTAAGACAACAGTGGTGCTTTCATCATTTATTAAAACGGAAAGGAAGAAATGTAAAAGTGGCTATACAACTCTTATCAAGAAATCTGCTTGCTCCCTGAGGTGCTCAGCAGTTGACTTTAAATTTTATATTATGTATGTTGTGAATAAAAAGTTTTATTAATGGAAGCATCAATCCAAGGAAAACCATGCTCCATCTTACTATATTTTAGAGGACATACATAAATAGTTTTCTCCAGCTAAATCTAATTCACTCAGAATTGGACAAGACTATAGAAAACAAAAGATTAGTTTGGGAAATTATAGAATATTGATGCATTTAACATTCAATTCAATGGAATCAATTATTTAATTAACTGGAGGTTATCTGGAAGTTGCATATAATACGACATTCCAAGGACATCTGGAATCTCTCTCTCCCCCCCCCCACCTCTCTCTCTCTCTCTCTCTCTCACACACACACACACACACCCACACACACACACACACACACACACAGAGGCTTCAACCAGTAGTTCTTGAGGTTCGTGAATGTTATGAGTTTAAGAGTTTAAATTCACTGGTTTGCACATTTTTCAGTCCCTAGTTACTACAAAACAGGAAACATTATAGTTGCAGAAGGCAGGTCAGAGCACTAACTGTTTCTTCCCAGAACCTTCGACCTGTACCACGTGACTGAAAAGTAGCTGGGAAGAGAGTTTGGGAAAGACTTCCTGTTTGTCTTCATTTATTAGACTCTTCTCTTTTCCAACACACACACATAAAACACATCATGAATGCCACATAGTGTGCTGACTCTGATTTGCCAGGATGATTTTATGTTTGTTTTCCATCTGAGGTCATTTCTTAATATATCTAGACATTGTTGCTGAAGACACGAGCTTGTTTCTGTCCCTCGGAGACCATTTTCCATAATGTCCCAACAAAGTGAGGAAGTGGATTCCAGCCTGCTGTAGCAATGCTGACCATCTCCACCATGAACTATCTTAACCCATGAGGAAGTGAAAACTTCAAGTGTCTGTTGTTTTTGTTTATTAAGTCTGGATGTAAAAGCTGATCCCCAAAATGCTTCTCAATTCCTGCAAGCCATTTGGAAGTCAATTTTTATCTCCTCCCACAGCACTCTTCTCACAAATGCTACACAAGCAAGAGGAACAGCCTGCTTACCTCAGTCCCTTTGGTGAGGAGCTGCACCCCAACTGGCAAAGAATGGGTTCTGAGTAGCCACCCTCCCATTCTGCTCCCCAGAAAGGTTAGAGTGACAGGGCTGGAGTCAGTGAAGTTGGAGAGATGGGTCCAGGGTGCTCAAGGCACCAGAGTGCTTTCCGTTCTGAGCCATTCACTGCTCTCCTCTCTTGCCTCTGAACTTTCCTTTCCCTTTCTCCCTCATATTCCTATGAGTTAAATTATGAAGTTGCTTCTTTGACATGCACTACACCAAACCTATAGCTTCTTCCCAAAAGCCAGCTCCTCTTTCAAGGCCTATCTCATCAGTAGCAGTTACCACTAGTTGAACTGCCCGATTTCTCCTGACCCTTGTTCTTCAACTTAGTTGAAGTTGATTGTTGTTCACAGTTAGATTGTTGAAATGGATTGAATCAATAAAAGTCCACTGAGGGGAAAAATAGGAAAGACTCCAAGTGTCCAAAAGAGAGGGAATTTAACACGGGACTTCATATATACAAGTGCTGGAACAGTTGAGAAACCAAGAGCGAACAATGAGGCAACACAGACATTAGCACAGTAGGCAGTTATTCCCCTCCCAGAAAAGGAGGAAGTGGTGTTACCAGAACCCAAGGGCCAGAGTCACAGAAGAGCTAGAACCATAGTAGGCTCTGTTGCAGAAGCTGGAGCCACAAAGCAAACAACATAGCTGTAGACTCTCTTAACAGTGCCTCCCACTGGCCAGAACTGGAGCTGTCAAGTCAGCCAGCAGGGGTTGAATCCTCTGCCACACAGAAAAGGGGAATGGGAGACAAAGAGCAGATCTGATAGCGAAAAGGCCAAGAACCAACTCATAAGTTAAATACACTCTATTTAGTTCCCACAGTTCATAACTGATACCCTCATTCTGGTGGTGGTTTAGTCACTAAGTCATGTCCAACTGTTGCAGCCCCATGGACTGTAGCCTGCTGGGCTCCTCTGTCCTGGGAACTTCCCAGGCAACAATACTGGAGTGGGTTGCCATTTCCTTCTCCAGGGAATCTTCCCAACCCAGGGATCAAACCCACATCTCCTAGATTGCAGGTAGATTCCTTGCTGCCTAAGCCACCAGGGAAGCCATTCTGACTCTATATTCTAGAAAATTAAGTCTCAAGAGGGTAAGTAACACACTTGGAGTCAAATGGGGCAGCCAAGATTTGAACCTCAATCTCCCCAACTATAAAATCCTTTTCCTCCCCCCCCCTTGACTGCTTTCTCTTGCCAGTAACTCTTCAGCTATAATATTTACACCATAATGGGATACAGTCTTAAAGTGTAAGCAAGCATGTGAAATTTTGAATACAAAATTCATTATTTATGATTTTTCCTAATTAAATAAGAAAGTAGTAACATCTAAACCATAGACTCATAAACACTTGAAATATAAACTATAAAATATTAACATTAGCAAGAGCTGGGTAAAGGGTATACAGGCTCTATCTATACTATCTTTGCAATTCTATAAAAATTATTGCAAAATAAAAAGTTTCTTTGTTAAGACCCACTGAATGTTTAACATCTCCATCGATATGGAAGATCCATTTGTTTGTTCCTTTTGTTATCCATGTTTCAATTCACTTTCCAATGACTTTGTTCATTGTTCATAGCTTTCTTGTCATCCCTAATCCCTTAAATTGACTTCATTTTATGGTCAAGCCAGGAAACTTTGCAATTTGAATTTGAAAGAGACAGATCTCACTTAGTTTAGTTTCCACTCTCTATGGTTGTATCATATTAAAATGTTTCCCTTTCAAATAATTATACCACATAGCACTTTCAAATATAACTACTTGAAGAAAACCAATTTTAGAAAATCAAAAATAACCCACAAAGGTGTTGACACACCTTTGTAACAATTGCTTAATCTAGGATCATGAAGCCTCTAAAGAGTTTCCAGATGTTCTTTAGCATATGAGAGAAAATAAAGGAACAATTAGAAAAGGAGAGGTGAGGAGCACAAAATGACATTAAGAAGACAAAGACTTTGGAAGGAGGAAGGCTAGAAAGGAATTTTTAATTCCAGTTCATTTCATACAGCCAAATTGCCAAATGAATAATACCTGGTAGATGTGAAGTCTTAATTTAAATACCACCATCTAAGTCAAAGGAATATTATGAGGCCTATATTTTAAAATCTTCTCATGGCATACACCAGACCAAACAATCTTTTAACACTCTGCTTTAAACTAAGATTCTAGAAAATTAAGTCTCAAGAGGGTAAGTAACACACTTGGAGTCAAATGGGGCAGCCAAGATTTGAACCTCAATCTCCCCAACTATAAAATCCTTTTCCTCCCCCCCCCTTGACTGCTTTCTCTTGCCAGTAACTCTTCAGCTATAATATTTACACCATAATGGGATACAGTCTTAAAGTGTAAGCAAGCATGTGAAATTTTGAATACAAATTCATTATTTATGATTTTTCCTAATTAAATAAGAAAGTAGTAACATCTAAACCATAGACTCATAAACACTTGAAATATAAACTATAAAATATTAACATTAGCAAGAGCTGGGTAAAGGGTATACAGGCTCTATCTATACTATCTTTGCAATTCTATAAAAATTATTGCAAAATAAAAAGTTTCTTTGTTAAGACCCACTGAATGTTTAACATCTCCATCGATATGGAAGATCCATTTGTTTGTTCCTTTTGTTATCCATGTTTCAATTCACTTTCCAATGACTTTGTTCATTGTTCATAGCTTTCTTGTCATCCCTAATCCCTTAAATTGACTTCATTTTATGGTCAAGCCAGGAAACTTTGCAATTTGAATTTGAAAGAGACAGATCTCACTTAGTTTAGTTTCCACTCTCTATGGTTGTATCATATTAAAATGTTTCCCTTTCAAATAATTATACCACATAGCACTTTCAAATATAACTACTTGAAGAAAACCAATTTTAGAAAATCAAAAATAACCCACAAAGGTGTTGACACACCTTTGTAACAATTGCTTAATCTAGGATCATGAAGCCTCTAAAGAGTTTCCAGATGTTCTTTAGCATATGAGAGAAAATAAAGGAACAATTAGAAAAGGAGAGGTGAGGAGCACAAAATGACATTAAGAAGACAAAGACTTTGGAAGGAGGAAGGCTAGAAAGGAATTTTTAATTCCAGTTCATTTCATACAGCCAAATTGCCAAATGAATAATACCTGGTAGATGTGAAGTCTTAATTTAAATACCACCATCTAAGTCAAAGGAATATTATGAGGCCTATATTTTAAAATCTTCTCATGGCATACACCAGACCAAACAATCTTTTAACACTCTGCTTTAAACTAAGAGAGTTCTATCAACCATTTTCTTCTTATCTTTTTATTACTCCTAAGGACTGCAAGGAGATCCAACCAGTCCATTCTAAAGATCAGCCATGGGTGTTCTTTGGAAGGAATGATGCTAAAGCTGAAACTCCAGTACTTTGGCCACCTCGTGAGAAGAGTTGACTCATTGGAAAAGACCCTGATGCTGGGAGGGATTGGGGACAGGAGGAGAAGGAGATGACCGAGGATGAGATGGCTGGATGGCATCACCGATGGATGTGAGTGAACTCCGGGAGTTGGTGACGGACAGGGAGGCCTGGCGTGCTGCGATTCATGGACTGAGCGACTGAACTGAACTGAAGGTTCCCAAAATAGTACCTTTGCTTAGATATTCATTTTATACACTTAAATAGAAGATAACTTTTTTCTTTTCTTTTCTCCCCACTCCCTGCTCCCTACAACCCACCACCTCTGAGAAATATGAGAGACATAAAGGATCTTTAAGCATCTACATATCAGTCATGTTACTGGCTAATGAAAAGAGTTATTTTTCCTTTTCTGGTAAAGTCTATTTTTCCAAAAGTCTTTAATTTCTTCCAAATCTCACCTACCATTGTCTACATATGATAATAACCATGAAAAAAAAAAGAGGAGAAAAACACAGGCCTTGGCAGACAGAAGCCCTGAATATTAAGCTGAAGCCATTGACATGGCCTGATGAGGCAAGTGTGAGCCAGAAGCCTTTCCACATCGGACTGAACACAACAGGAGGCAATTCTCAAATCACAAACCTCACCTCCTCACCCCTCCCTAAACAGCCCAGCCTGTGAGGCCCACACTCACCCAGGTGCCGGGGTATTCATCCTTGTCAAAGAGAGTCTTACAAGCTCTTCCAGGACACAGTGACACTGGGTGATAGATGTGCCCAGCAACTCTTCATATTTACTAGTTTTCAGTTACAAAAAGACAGGCTTCCTTGGCATCCTCTTGCTCTCTTCTCTGCAGAATTTTTCAGGCTCCCAATCCATCATTACTGGCACAGCCTCACCCACTTTCATTGTTCAATAGAAGGTGCCATCTATTAATATTGTTGAAGTCAGGGATGGTGTGACCACCACACAGTAGTAAACTGGAGGTGCCAAGTTTCACTCAAAAAGCGTGAAAAATGCTGTGATTTACAGCCGTCCTAATGAGTTGGAGATTTCTGGACCTGTAAGCACCTGCTGCTTCCACAGCGCCTGCCAAGTCTACTGCCACATCCTGGGCTATTGGACAGCACTCCCTTCCCCCTTAGGAGAATTTATGGTTAAGCTACACTGGAAGCCTCCTGTGTGCCACCCACTTTTCTTAAAAAGAAAACACTCTTCTGGAAAGTCCATTTGGGGAAAGAGTCCTATCTTTGCTTTTTCTCTTTTGCTCTATGACTGCTCTCAATAGATTCCCAACTAGCCTTACAGTGAAATAAAATCACGAGATAGTTTTATTTACTATTTGTATCCTATCTTCTTCTACAAAAAGTTTAGAGGAAAGAGCCAGAAAGCTACAGGTGCTGTTTGTTTAGAGAGAAGATTTATGCTGTTGTATTTTAGGCACTTGATGTTCTTTCCCTCCAAGAATGTGATTTGTCACCAGTCACAACTAGGAGCAAACAAAACAATCCTAGAGGCGCCCAAACCGTGCAGATCTGCTCGTACCACCTCAGGTAAACGCCACGGAATCACAGAAACCAAGCTGACCAAAATGGCGCCTTAGTTCCTTTATGCTCTGCCACCCACCCACCTGCTCCCTTTCCTCATGCTTCTCGCTGCTCAGCTAATGTACCAGCTGGACACGTAAGCCATCCACTCCCTCCAGGCTCTTCTTCCACATGAGCCACGCTTATTCAAGTCCCAGCGTCACCCTCTTATTTCACTATCAGACCAAATGCATGCTCTTTGCAGAAACTGAGACAAAATATAATGGTCACAAAGTTTCCTCCGGTTAATCCAGTCACCACGTTTGGTTCCTATGGCACTGGTAGTCGGTACAGTGTGACAAAACGCCTCTACTCTACGAGGTTCTTAATCTGCTAATATGCTCATGAAGAACTTATGTAAAGTGAGCGGGTACTTCACTGTCTCATTTCCACCTCCTTGCTCTGTAACAGACCTCTCGATATAGAATAGAAAGATCCCCACTGTTTAAAGCCGGAACCTGCTTTATTATAAAGCAAGAAAGTTATGGTACAAAACTAAATGCAAATGGCACAAGTTACGGATACAGCATCTTGCGTTGCTCATGCTTGCATGCAACTTTATAATTGCTTCTAGGGTTCCTTCCAAGCTCACCCTTTTCCCCATGGATGGTTATGTTCTTAACTCCATTTAGTCCTTGAAGATAGAAATTCACTAGGTTTTGAGCCCAAGTCTCCCTATCTGTGTTATTCAAATTAGGTTCCTAGGAGCAGTTGTGGGGCCATCCCTATATATCAATCACAAAAATATCTTCACTGCCCTTTCCAAACTCAAAGTCAAGAAAACCTAGTTCATCACCCTCTCTGACTCTACAACTTCTAGAAAAGTCCCAGACTCATTTAGAACTCTGGCTAACCTGTATCTAATCATATAACTATGTGCAAAAGGCTGTTGCTCCCATTTCTAAGCCATAAAGTCAAAAACGTTTCTAGTATATTAGTGTGCTCACATTGTACTTTTGAGAACTCTGGCTCTGACCAGATTGAAATAATTTTCAATTCACATACATTTATGATACAGAATACAGAAGGGTTGGTTTTTGTTTGTTTGTTTTTTGCTACCATCACACGATTAGTCCTTGGCTATAAAGTGTTTTATTTTTCTCTGGTTATTTCATTTATATATGTCTTGTCTGAAGAATTCTCCAAGGATGTGAACAGGCTTTTCACTTCTTTTCTGTCTTTCTTAGCATCTTGGTAATTTGATCCTAAAGAAATTGTATGTGCTGTCAGGTTTAAAAAATGCTAGAACGGAAGGTCTTAGTTTGACTTAAACTTGGAGTTGACAAGCTTTTTCAGAAAAAAGCTAGTCAATATTTTAAGCTTTTGGTGCATATAACTTCTGTTGAAACTATTTAACTTTGCCATTGCAGTATGAAAGCAACCATAAATAATACATAAATAAATGAATGTGGCTGTGTCCCAGTAAAACTTTATAAAAACGGGGTAGATCACACTAGGTCTGCAAGCCATAGTTTGTCAACCTCAAAGCGAAACTTGTGAAAACATCGCAAAAGACAAATGATATATGCTAGCACTCCACCAGTAAACACTGTAATTCAAACTCAACTCCACAAGAAGTTGCTAATTAAACTGAAATTAAGAGTAGTAAGATATACATATATACCTCAGTGAAGCCTCTATCAAATTAAGTGGTACATTTGTGCCCTGATACATTTGTGCTCACTTCCTTACATCCCACTTCATCCCTGAGTATTTTATTCCAGAAATAATTGTAACTAAACTCTATTAGGCAGTTATGTACTATTACCAACAATTTTTAATCTGTTTTTATGTTTCATTTGAGTCCAAATAAATCAATTCCTGAGCAAATGTCTATGTATTAAAAATTAAATTTGCATCTTTGGCAGACTCATTGGTTTCTGACTAAAATCATTCCTCCAGAATGCACAGCCATGGATATACTCCCCCTTCTCTCCCACTCCTAGTTACTTCTAAAGTACTTATATTAAAAATATAAGTCAATGCAAAATGATTATTCCTTTTCATCTTCAATTTCAAAATGGAAATTCTATAAAGCAAAATGAACTGACAGACAAAATATTTCCAGAGTTAAAACAACAGTGAAAATATCCTATGTAATACTAATTAAAACAAAATATCCAACTTACAAAAAGTTCAAATTTCCACCTAAAATAACGTAATATGTTTCATACTCTCTACTGCCTAAGATTCCTAGCCCTCAAAAAACTGGAATACTAAATAAAATTCAGTAAAGACTGGGAGATTAAACCAAATCTGACTTGAATAGTCAGTTGATTCACTTTAACAGACATTTGATTTCCACTAGAAAACATATTGCAAAAAAACAGACACAAAGGAAAATAATATGACAACATGAAAGAACTCATTACCCAAAATTAATTCCTATATTTTGAGCTGTAAGGAAACAAGTATAACCAGGGCAGAAAACTAAATTTCATCTATATTTAGAGTTAATCCTAAAAGGAACTTAGTATAAATCATAATTGAGTTAAATCATCATCCAAAGATTGGGAGGCAATGCGGACTATACTCACTGCAATCACTTTTATCCGGGTAGACAGTAGGGTTGCGAGCTAGCCAGCCTTTCCATCTCCCACAGAAATTCAGCTTTCTGCCACCTCTTATGTTGCGTACTGTTTCTTCTAACACCATTTTTTTCTGATTTTAGAGTTTTCAGAAAATGAAACTACATATTAGAAGTGAACTGACCGACTGGAGTAGAAAACAAAGATATGTTTAACATGATTTCAGTTTCAAAAACCCTTCACCCACCTAAAAATAAGCAAATAGTGGTATTCTCTAGGAAGCTGGAGCAATTTTTACTATTTCTTTATTTTTCAAATTTTCTGCCATGATAATGCTTCACTTCCACAAATCAGAAGAAAATAAGAGTGCAAAGACCTACTAAGGTCCTCATGAGTTATATCTATCATTTCTATGTCTTACTGTATATATATAGTTTTTACATATAGTTTTTATATAATAAAACTGGTGTTCCAATATATATATAGACGAAGAAATGGCAGCCCACTCCATCTTGCCGGGAGAATCCCATGGACAGAGGAGCCTAGCAGGCTGCAGTCCAAGAGGTTGCAAAGAGTCAGACATGACTGAGCAACTGAACATGTATGCATAACACATACATGAAAATCAGTCCCAATATATAGAAGTGATCCCTTAATAAATTAATATAAACTAGAGTATCACAGGATTTCTCCTGAGCTGAGAAAGTGAAGGTCCTTAAACAGTTCAGTTACAGTGTGGAGGTAACACCAGGAACTCATGCCATATGCCATATGCTAATTCCTTAGTGTGCTTTTTAAGAACCTTATTAAAAACTGTGCTTCATAGAGATTAGTAGAAGACACACTGGAAAGGATGGTTGGATTCAGCCACAGTGTCAGAAACCCCGGGCTGAGTCCATCAAGAGTATAGTTGAATACATGGAAAGGTAAAATACTGCTGGAACTGATGTGTCAATGCTTTTTATTTCATATTTAGGATGTCTTACCTAAGTGACATAAAGCTTATTAGATTTGTGCTTAACTTATACTCAGCCTAAATTGTATTTCTAAGTAAATAATATACCAGTACATTTTGAAACAACATGTAATTTCATCCAAGTGACTTTTTTTCTTTGAAAAAAAAAAATTAAACTTCTGTTCCTAATAAGCCACTGTGTCCAAGTACTAAAGGCAATATTTACCCCTAGCCACCTGGTGGTCCCGCTTGGCATTCGAGATCCACATTCATTCTTCTCAGGTCCTTTCTTGGCCACTTCCCCCCATCAAACCCTCCACATCTGTTCTCTGACCTCTGGAAGGTCTTCCCTCTTCCTGGCACACAGGACTTCTCACCCTCTTCTCTCCCCAGGAACATTGTTCTAGACTCTCTCACCTTTGCTACTCTGCATGAAATCTCCACCCAATGCTGGGTCTCCTTCTGTTTCTAGTTCTCTGCTAAGGAACCGCGTGAGAAAGAAGACACAGTATCAGGCAGCCTTGCCCTTGATGAGGATGGTTGCTGTCTTAGGGTAGGCCTGTTGATCACTGCACAGATGCCTCATTCACACACATCCTCACAATAAAATCCAGAGTTAATCCCACCCAAGTTCCCTCATCACTTCTCCCCACCACCATCCCAGCTCCCACCACCTGATGTCACCAACCCTGTGGAGACAGACACAACCAAGTACATTTGCTTACAGCTATTACCACTAATTTCTACAACTCCATGGCTGCCCTGGCCTCCAACTTCAGAGGAGTGTCTGAATCTCCCTAAAAACAAAATATTTCTGTTTTGATGATCTGTCCATTGGTGTGAGTGGGGTGTTAGTCTCCTACTATTATTGTGTTACTGTCAATTTCTCCTGTTATGTCTATTAGTGTTTGTCTCATGTATTCAGGTGCTCCTATATTGGGTGCAAAGATATTTACAATTGTTATGTCTTCCTCTTGGATTGATCCCTTGATCATTATGTAGTGTCCTTCCTTATCTCTTGTAATCCTCTTTAATGTCTATTTTGTCTGATATGAGGATTGCTACTCCAGCTTTTTTTTGCTTCCTGTTTGCATGGAATATATTTTTCCATCCCCTCACTTTTAGTCTATATGTCTTTAGGTCTGAAGTGGTTTTCTTGTAGGCAGCACACTAGAATATTACTCGGCCATAAAAAGGAATGCTTTTGTCAGTTCTAATGAGGGGGATGAACCTAGAACCTATTATACAGAGTGAAGTAAGTCAAAAACAGAAAGATAAATATCATATTCTAGCACATATATATAGAATCTAGAAAAATGGTACTGAAGAATTTATTTAAGGGCAGCAATGGAGAAACAGACAGAATAGACTTATGGACATGGGGAAAAGGGAGGAGAGGGTGAGATGTATGGAAAGAATAACATGGAAACTTACACTACCATATGTAAAATACATAGTCAACAGGAATTTGCTGTATGGCTCAGGAAACTCAAACAGAGGCTCTGTATCAACCTAGGGGGTGGGATGGGGAGGGAGATGGGAGTTTCGAAAGGGAGAGCATATATGTATACCTATGGCTGATTCATGTTGAGCTTTGACAGAAAACAAACAAAAAAAAATCTGTAAAGCAATTATCCTTCAATTAAAAATAAATTAATTTTAAAAAATAATAATAAAGAAATAAAATATTTCTCCAACATCACCAATAACTTATTTTGCTAGGTTTGAAACTTTCTACTACTTCCTTCCTGGTTTTTAATCTTTTTAAAACCATCTTTTGGTAAGTCTACCACCTCTGTAAGAATCAGCCTTCTCAATCTCCAATTTTTTCAGTGAATGACCTTTCTCTACCACCCTCAGTTTCTACTCCCTTCCCTTCCCACTCACAACCCGACATCTTCTTCCCAAATCTGGGCAGCTGATGTGTGTGGCTCTCAAGTCGGCAGAGATTCCTTTTCTGGAAATCATTCATGTTCTGCTTTTACCAGATTCACTTCTCTCCTCAGTCTTCACTTTCCTTGATTTCCCTAGAGCATTGGATACTGATGATGACCGCATTCATCCTGGCAACATGCCTTTCTTAAGCGCCCCACCAATGCCTTTTGCTTCGATGGCATTGAACTCTATTTAATCTTCAACCCTGTCTTATCTCCTTTCTCTGTCTCCATGTTTATACTACCGACCTCTGTTCTTCCTCTCAACTCATAACCGGAGATACTGTTTAATACTTTTCTCTCTGTCCACATCTAAGGTCATAGGTACCCTACAGACCACTTGAATTTAAATGCTCTGTTTCTAAATTGTTTACCAGGATACTGATGATGACCGCATTCATCCTGGCAACATGCCTTTCTTAAGCGCCCCACCAATGCCTTTTGCTTCGATGGCATTGAACTCTATTTAATCTTCAACCCTGTCTTATCTCCTTTCTCTGTCTCCATGTTTATACTACCGACCTCTGTTCTTCCTCTCAACTCATAACCGGAGATACTGTTTAATACTTTTCTCTCTGTCCACATCTAAGGTCATAGGTACCCTACAGACCACTTGAATTTAAATGCTCTGTTTCTAAATTGTTTACCGAACATTTCCACCTGGATGTCCATCATCATCCAAACCTCAATATGCCTTAAAAGAGAATTCATTCTTATCATATCTGCATATTGTTAAAGTGGTATGGCTATTCCACTAATATTCCTGTTTAGAAACCCTGAAGTTATGTGGCTTTCTCTTAGAAATGCCTGCGTGTTGTCTCTTCAGTTGTGTCTGACTCTTTGTGACCCCACTGACTGTAGAGGAGGCTCCTCTGTCCATGGGATTCTCCAGGCAAGAATACTGGAATGGGTTGCCATTTCCTCCTCCAGGGGATATTTCCGACCCAGGGACTGAAACTTCATCTCTTCCGTCTCCTTCATTGGCAGGTGGGTTCTTTACCACTAGTGCCACCCAGGAGCTCCCAACTTCCAGAGACGTCTGCCTCCCTCCTATTCCCCTCGCCATAAGTCTTGTACAAAAACCTCTTCAACCCAGGCCTATTTTGCTATGACAACCACCTCAATTTTTACCCCTTTCAATTCACCTTGCACACTATTACAGATTAGTCATCTTAAAATAATGTAAAAACACCACAAGTAACTTTTAAAAATTGTGACTTAGAGTGCTATATAACTATAAACAGTTTGATTTTTCTCACATAACAAGAAATCCAGAAGCAGGCTTCTCTGGTATAGGTAAAGCAGTTCAGTGGTATTACAGACAACACCTCTTAGCCTTTACCTAATGGTAGCAAAGTTGTCATGTGGCTCTAGGCTTTACATTTTCATTCAAGGCAAGGAAAAGGGGAAAGGGAAGTTCCTGCATGTTATCATAAACATGTTATCACATGTAAAAAGCTTTTCCATAAATGTCATCAACTGTCTTCACGTTGGCCAGAATGAGGTCACAGGGCTGTTTTATTTGCAAAGGAGGCTGGGAAATAGAATGTCATGAGTGGATTAAACCAATCATGAGCCATCATTTGAGGACAGGCACAGAACTGAGATTCACTTATCAGAGAAGACTGGATGCTGAAGCTGAATCATCATACGGTGGCCACCTGATGAGAAGAGCCGACTCACTAGAAAAGACCCTGATGCTGGAAAAGATTGAAGGCAAAAGGAGAAGGGGGCAGCAGAAGATGAGACAGTTAGATAGCATCACCGACTCAATGGACATGCATTTGAGCAAACTCTGGAGATAGTGAAGGACAGGGAAGCCTGGTGCTCTACAATCCATGGGGTCTCAGAGAGTCGGACACAGCTTGGCAACTGAACAACATCAAAGAAGAAGAGAGGATGCCCACCTTTATTTTTTCATTCCTCCTTCATACTTAGCCTGTCCTCTGGTTACCCTGGCCTCTTCTCTCAGGATCCCAAACACGACATGCTCACCTTTACCTTTTCACCTTTGCTCCCTGTATTGGCATCATTTCTCTTCCATTTCTGTCTACTTGCCAAATCCTATTCATTCTTCATGGTTCTGCTCATATTCCATCTATTCCACGGCACACAGAATCCACAATAATTTCTCTCTTGAAAGAACACTTTTATTCATTCATTCACTCATTCATTCATCCGTATTCACTACTGACTTACATGTGAATACTATACAGTAGAACATTTAATTCTTGTTCTTTAGAACACTTCCTCTGACTTGGCTTAACTTCTCTACAATATTATATCCAACACAAAAACATGAACTATGCCTCAGCTTTCTTTTGTATGCTCCCAATCTTTACACAGCACTGAAAATATGATATATGCTTAGTAAATTACTGACTGAAAAATTCTATAATTATCTAGAAAGAATAATACATGAACTACTAAATGTAAAAAAATAAAAATAAAAACACTGTAGTTGGAACTTTAAAAACAGTACATTATCTACTTATTTCAGCAAAAGTATATTCCACAAGACAAGAAAATAATGATTATATTTGCATTTCAATGGTGAATTTATTTCCTTTGGAAAGCTCAAAAGACCAACAAAGCTAAATAAAATTCAAAATTATCAAGTAGAGAAGCCATCTGCAGACTTTTCAGATCTAAAGGTTAGTCTCCTAAGCCATCCCCTGCAATGTTAGACAGAAAAAAAATCAAGTGATTTATTTTAGAGAGATGTTGATCTATACAGGGATTAAGAGATCTCCAACTAACACTGCTGTCAGCCAGTGTACTAAGAAGATTTGATCTCTGGTTCCTCTGCCTTTTCTAAAACCAGCTTGAACATCTGGAAGTTCATGGTTCATGTATTGCTGAAGCTTGGCTTGGAGAATTTTGAGCATTACTTTACTAGCATGTGAGATGAGTGCAATTGTGCAGTAGTTTGAGCATTCTTTGGCATTGCCTTTCTTTGGGACTGGAATGAAAACTGACCTTTTCCAGTCCTGTGGCCACTGCTGAGTTTTCCCAATTTGCTGGCATATTGAGTGCAGCACTTTCACAGCATCATCTTTCAGGATTTGAAATAGCTCAACTGGAATTCTATCACCTCCACTAGCTTTGTTCATAGTGATGCCTTCTAAGGCCCACTTGACTTCACATTTCAAGATGTCTGGCTCTAGATGAGTGATCACACCATTGTGATTATCTGGGTCATAAAGGTCTTTTTTGTATAGTTCTTCTGTGTATTCTTGCCACCTCTTCTTAATATCTTCTGCTTCTGTTAGGTCCATACCATTTCTGTCCTTTATTGTGCCCATCTTTGCATAAAATGTTCCCTTGGTATCTCTAATTTTCTTGAAGAGATCTCTAGTCTTTCCCATTCTGTTGTTTTCCTCTATTTCTTTGAACTGATCACTGAGGAAGGCTTTCTTATTTCTCCTTGCTATTCTTTGGAACTCTGCAATCAAATGGGTGTATCTTTCCTTTTCTCCTTTGCCTTTCACTTTTCTTTTCACAGCTATTTGTAAGGCCTCCTCAGACAACCATTTGGCCTTTTTGCATTTCTTTTTCTTGGGGATGGTCTTGATCCCTGCCTCCTGTACAATGTCATGAACCTCCGTCCATAGTTCTTCACGCACTCTATCAGATATAATCCCTTGAATCTATTTCTCACTTCCACCATATAATTGTAAGGGATTTGATTTATGTCATACCTTAATGGTCTGGTGGTTTTCCCTACTTTTTCTTCAATTTAAGTCTGAATTTGGCAATAAGAAATTCATGATCAGAGCCACAGCCAGCTCCCGGTCTTGTTTTTGCCGACTGTATAGAGCTTCTCCATCTTTGGCTGCAAAGAATATAATCAATGTGATTTTGATGTTGACCATCTGGTGATGTTCACGTGTAGAGTCTTCTCTTGTGTTGTTGGAAGAGGGTGTTTGCTATGACCAGTGCGTTCTCTTGGCAAAACTCTATTAGCCTTTACCCTGCTTCACTCTATACTCCAAGGCCAAATTAGCCTGTTATTCCAGATATTTCTTGACTTCCTACTTTTGCATTCCAGTCCCCTACCATGAAAAGCACATCTTTTTTGGTTGTTAGTTCTAGAAAGTCTTGTACGTCTTCATAGAACCATTCAACTTCAGCTTCTTCAGCATTACTGGTCAGGGCATAGACTTGGATTATTGTAATATTGAATAGTTTGCCTGGGAAACAAGCAGAGATCATTCTGTCATTTTTGAGATTGCATCCAATTACTGCAAGTACTTCGGACTCTTTTGTTGACTATGAGTTAAAATATGCTGAGCGGGTAAATGCTCACTAAGCCAAATCCATTCATGGTAGAAAAGGATGTCACAGGCCAACTTACAAATGAATGATTCAAAAATGAGAAATGTAACCTGAATAAAGGCCCTGGTGGGGAGAAAAGACTGTAAGTATTGTAGAACAGGATCAAGGGAACCACAAGGATGTGTGATGAAAAGGATATACATTTAAATTTTACTCTGTGAGACCTCTTCTCTCTAAATAAGTAGGAAAGAAATAAACTGATGAAGTACCAAGAGAAAAATGGAACTCAAACATGTTCTCAAAAGGGACTATGTTCCCTAAGGCAGAGGTTTAGAACAAGAAACCAGAACTGTTTCACCAGGGTTTTCCCAAGGCCTGAATCCAGCTGAAATACATTTCTTTCAGCATGATGTCCCTTCAGTTCTGGTGGGTCAAGGAAGTGGGTAGCTTTCTCTTTGTCATGCTGACTCTGATATCCATCTTGTGGATGATTTTAACTACTAAAGGAGGGACTCAGAAGAGTTGAACCACTATAACCCATGCAGGGTGGTCTGAGGATGCCAAATTTCAAAAGTACAGGCTCAGCACACATCCAGGGAGGTTGCCACATTTTGCATCTGGAAAAAGTAAATTTGTATTTTCTATGCTGAACCATCTTCTGAGGAAAGAGCAAAGATTCTTGAGGACTGGAATGTCATCTATGGAACAACTCTTCCGCTATAGCCCAAGGCCCTGTCGAGGCTGACCTCTGCACTAAAATCTGAGGCTGGCCTCACTCCTTGGAGGATATGAAGGCAGACCTGAACTGTCCATCCGGTACCCACTGGCCACATGTGGTTAGTGAGCACCTGGAATGCAGCTGTCTGAATTGAGCTGCATTGTTTAAATACACATTGGATTTTGAACATTTACTTGAAAAAAGAACATAAAATATCTCATTAAATTATAATTAATTATACAACAGTGATTTTATGTTGAAATATTTTGCACAAAGGTAAAAGAAAATGTTATTAAAATTGATTTAATTTTTTTCTTTTTATTTTTTAAAATGCAGCTACCAGAAAATCTTGAATTACATATATGGTTTACATTATATTTCTATTGAAAAGTTTTGATCTAGACCACAGATTGGCAATTTTTTTGAAAAGGACCAAACAGTAAATATTTCAGGCTTTGCAGATCCTCTAGTCTCTGATGAATCTGCCAAACTTGGCTATTATAGCACAAAAGCAGTCATAGATGATAGATAACACATAAATGAAAGTGAGCAACTGTGTTCTGATAAAACTTGATTTATAAAAATAGGTAGCAATCCCTTATGATTATACAGTGGAGGTGACAGATGTACTCCTTTCCCAATTTTGAATGATGTTCATGTTCATGGAATATTGTTCCATGTCCATTTCTAAGTATGTTACTTCAAGGCAAATATAAGGAGAAATAGTGGAAGCACTGACTGATTTTATTTTCTTAGGCTCCAAAGTCACTGCGGACAGTGACTGCAGCCATGAAATTAAAAGATGATTATTCCTTGGAAGGAAAGCTATCACAAATCTAGACAGCTTTGCCAACAAAAGTCTATATAGTCAAAGCTATGGTTTGTATGGCTTGTAGTCATGAGAGCTGGACCACAATGAAGGCTGAGTGCCAAAAAATTGATGCTTTCTAATTGTGGTGTTGGAGAAGACTTTTGAGAGTCCCTTGGACAGCAAGGAGATCAAACCAGTCAATCCTAAAGGAAATCAGCCCTGGATACTCCATGGGAAGGACTGATGCTGAAGCTGAAACTCCAGTACTTCGCTACCTGATGTGAAGAACTGACTCATTTGAAAACACCCTGATGCTGGGAAAGATCGTCATTTCCTCCTCCAGGGGATCTTTCTGACCCAGGGATTAAATTCATGTTCCTGCATCTCCTGCATTGCAGGCAAATTATTTACCACTGAGCCACCACTGGGAAGCTTCCCATTAAGTCTATTAATATTTGCTTTATAGATTTAGGTTTTCCTATACTAGGTACATATATGTTAATAAGAGTTATACCCCTTATATATTCTTGTATTGATCCCTTTATCATTAAATAATACTCTTCTTTGTCCTTTGTTATAAACTTTGTTTTAAAGTCCATTTTGTCTGATATCACTATCTTCTCTTTATTGCTGTTTCCATTTGTACAAAATATCTTTTTCCATCCTCTCACTTTCAGTCTGTGTGTCTTTGCTCTGAAGTGAGTCTCCTGTAAGTCACATATAGAGAGGTATTCTTTTTTATTCCAATCAGCCATTCTATGTCTTTTGACTGGAGAATTTATTCCACTGACATATAAAGTAATTATTGATAGTTTTGTACTTACTGCCATTTTGTTACTTGTTTTCTGGTTTTTGTAGCTGTTGTCTGTCCCCTCCTTCTTTTAGTTTCTTAACTCGTGGTTTCATGATTTTCTTTAGTGGAATGCTTGTGTTCTTCTCTCTCTGATTTTTGTATATCTGTTGTGGGTTTTGATCTGTGGTTATTATGGAGTTCATATATGTTTATTTGTAATTATATTCATTTGTTTCAAACTAGTACTCATTTAAATTAAAACACATTCTAAAACAGCTATACTTTTTTACTGCCCCTCCCTCATGTCTTGTGTTTTTGATGTGTATTTTACATCTTCATGAGTATCTCTTCACTCTTCACTGTAGTTATGTTTAATTTTATGATTTTTTATCTTTTAATCTTCCTACCAGCTTAGTTAAGTGGTTCATCCACAGCCTTCACTACATATTTGCTTTTATTATTGGAATTTTTCCTTTCCTATAGATTCTTACTTGTAGCATTTTGTTTCCACTTTGGATCATCTCTTTTAACATTTATTTAGTATTGATGAACTCTTTTAGTTTTTGCTCATCTAATAAGTTATTTTTCATTCAATTCTAAAAGATATCTTACTGTGTAGAGTATCATACATTGTAGGGTTTTTTTTCCCCCAGCATTTTAAATATATCATAGCCACTCACTCTGGACTGCAAAGTTTCTGCAGAAAAATCAGCTGATAGCCTTATGGGGGTTCCTTTGTATATAACTCTTTTTTTTTCTCTCCCTCTTGTTGCCTTTAGAACTCTCTTTATCTTCAACTTCTGTCATTTTAATTGCACCTAGTGTGGGTCTCTTTGGGTTCATCTGGTGTGGGCTGCTCTGTGCTTCTTGTACCTGGTTATCTGTTTCCTTCCTCAGGTTTGGGAAGTTTTCAGCTATAATTTCATCAAATACATTTTTGACTTCTCTCTCTCTCTTTTCCTTCTGGGGCCTCTTTAATGCAAATGCTGGTATGCTTAATGTTGTTCCAGTTCAGTTCAGTTCAGTCATTCAGTCGTGTCCGACTCTTTGCAGGGGGCCCTTAATCTATTCTCATTTTTAAAATTTGTTTTCTTTCTGCTATTCTGATTGGGTAGTTTCCATTATTCTGTCTTCCAGACCACTTGTGTATTCTTCTGTTTCACCTGGTCTGCTGTTAATTCCTTCTAGTGTGTTTTTCATTTCAGTTATTGTATTCTTAAGTTCTGACTCGCTCTTTTTTATACTTTTTAGTTCCTTGTTAATATTTCCACTGTGTTCACCTATTCTTTTCCCTAGTTCAGTTAGCATTCTTGTTACCAACACTTTGAACTATTCATCTGGTAAATTATTTATCTCTATTTCGTTAGTTGTTTTTTCAGGGTTTTATTTTTTCTTGTTCTTTCATTTGAAACAACTTTTACTGTCTTTTTATTCTGCTTAACTTTTTCTGTCTTTATGAAATTAGGTGAAACAGTTCTCTATCCTGGTCTTGAAGGGGTGTTCTTGGGTGGGAGCATCCCTAGAGAGTCTGCACGTGCCCAGTGGCTTTGGTGGGAGAGCTGGATCTGACATGAGCACAAGTCATATCTTTCCTCAGGGTGTGCTGGCAGCTAGCACCTGGGTAGGTATGGGCTGGAGATGGAGGGGCTGAAGCCAGAGCCAGGTATGACTCAGACTTCCCCTCAGCTCAGTGGCCATCACTGCCCTATTGGGTGAGGGATCTGATCTCAGATTGCTGGAACAGAGGCCCTGAGAGTTGGGTCTGAGGTGGTTCTATTCTGTGTGCTCTCCCCCTTTCCCCAGAATTGCCCCAGAGGGAAGCAGTGCTGGAACAAGAGGGGTCAGAATGGGCACCTGGTGTGGACTGGGGTGTGTGCTGGACTGGTTCCAGCACATAAGTCAGAATTCAGACTACTCTGTATCTGCCTCCTCCATAAGCACCAGTAACGGCTGCCCTCGCCCCAGTTTGGGTGCTGTGCCAGGTCTGAGCCAGCTCCACGCCCCAACCCCCACAACGGTACTCTTCCAAAAGCTGTGGCAGCTCTTGCCGTAGTGCCAAGCTGCACCCCAGAGCAAGAACAGCCAAGTAAGCACTTAGCTTGGGCTGAGTCAGTCATTGGTGCAGACACAGGAAACTAGCCAGAATCCTGGGGAATTTCAATGTGCTCCATCCACCTTGTTTCCAGTTTTCAAACTAACTAAAGGGACTCATCTTCCTTGTTGCAGATCCCAGGGCTGGGGTGCCCATATGTGGTTCAAACTGCTCACTCCCTAAAAGGCCTGTGTAATCCCCTTCCTTTTTCGTGTCCTCTCCCAAGGGTGTGGTCCTGACCTAATTCCATATTGATCTTTCTGATAGCTTTGGTTGTATAAGTGTCTTTCTACCAGTCTCATTTGTTTTCAGTGAGAATTGTTCCACATGTTGATGTAATCTTGATATGTTTTTTGGGAGAGGTGAACTTTGCATCCCCCTGCTCTGCAATCTTAAAAACCCTCTCTAGGATCATTTTGTACATTTCCTTTCCCAGTCCTAGACACGGTCATTTCTCCAAGGAGCCCAGTTCTCTTTTACTGGAGAATGGTATTAGAAACTAAGATATCAGAGGTGGGTGTGCTCATTGATACTAGGGGTCTTGTTTCTATGCTTGGACTAACTGTCCAACTAAGGAGATACATGTATCTGTACTAATGTGTGTATATGCATATAACAAGGATTATTTCTATGTCTATAGAATACCCATTTTGACAACCAAGTCATTACTCCTCAGTGGATAAAACTCTCTGACAGAATAGGATATCTGAATATTAACATCTAGAATTTTATTCCAAACCAAAAGAAGAAAAAGATGGGTTTGAGCAGTTGGAGGGTCCATTTTGGGTTTTAAAAATAAATTTCTCTTCTGGTCTCCTCCTTCCTCCTTGTTTCTGCTTATTTCCTGGCAGTGGTTTATTAAGTTTTATTCATTTTTCTGGTGGGAGATGTGGCTATAACGTTTGCTGGTGTTGGCCAAAATGGCATCTGTGGCCACAAGTCTCCCCGGTTGACCTGATAAACTTGTTTGTGCAGCTAATGGGCGTGGAGCTAAATGAGACTGTTCTGCTTTGGGAATATGATCTGAAGCTACCAAATCCTGGGTTTACAATACAGCACAGATGCTAGATGCACCTTCTCTTTGTCCTCTCTGTAGGGAAGTAGAAGGGTCCCTGTGTTAGGGAAAGGGGACCAGCCTAACTACCCCCAACACCACTTTAAGATCATATCTTAACACCAAAACCCACCAGGAAGAGTCAGGGAAAGACTATCACTGAGGCACAACCCCACACCAAGCTGCCCTCACTGTACTTGGCCCACTTGCCACCTGCCTGTCCATTTGTTCAACAAACATGGACTGTAAGATACCAGGCACAGGCTAGGCACAGGAACACAGAGGTGGGTGAGGCTCTTGCCTCACTGCAGCTTCCAGTATAATAAACAAGACAGACATTAAAAATAAATAACTAGAATACAGTTTGCTATGTATCATTTTGGAGCAAAGGATCTTAGCCTGGATCCATGGATATCCTTCAAGGTGTTCCCTTAAAATTAATCATAAAAGCTATACATACTGGGCATTCCTTGTTTACTCCCCCATTACATCTTCTCTACACTGCTCTGTGTCCCAGGAAGCTGACTCTACAGTCACCATCAAATGGGCTCACTAGAGGCCCATGGGATTTTAGTTGGATTTGGCCAGTGAGATGAACCACTAGGAAATCTGAGAGGGACAGAAAAGTAGGGCTATATATTTCCCCACCAGCTGTGGCCTCTGCCCAAGGTCCCAGCTCTTACGGGCTATCTCTCTTACAGCCACAGCTATAGTGCTTCTTGAGTTCCCATTTGTCTTTTAGGCTTAGTGGTGCTAACTGTTCCCTGTTTCTTGCTAGTCCAGGGTGCTTCACCATCCATATTGGGTTTCCTAAATTCTGCCCATATCTTTGTAAACAGTACCTACATCAAGTTCCATTCAATCATTCTGAGTACAGAACCATAAAAATATGTGTATCAGATTCTCAAAAGGGTCCATGACTCAAAAGAGGTTTAAAAAAGCCCCTTCAGCAGAAGTACATACAAGGTGATATGGCTCTAAGAGGAAAGTGTACTATCTATAACTCTGTTGGCTTCACAGAACAAGTGCTCCTCTCAAAATGCAAATCCGATCCAGTTATTCTCCTTCTTAAATCCTTCAGTGGTTCTCAGAACAAAGACCAAACTCCTTCATATGCCCACAAAGCCCCAACTCATCTACCCCTCTCTAATCTCACTCCAAACACTCTTTGTGTTCTGTACTCCAGCTGTTCTGAATTTGGGGTTCTGAACTTGTGCCAGGCTCCCTTTAGCCCTGAAACCTTGCACATGCTGATCCTTCAATCTGGAAAGCCTCTCTCATCTTCTCTATTCATTTTCCGGGCCTTGGCTCAAGTGAATCTTCCCAGGGAACTTCCCTGACCCTCAGTCCAGGTCAAATTCTTCTGTTTTATACCCAATAGAACCCTGAATACATCCTCTTAAGCACTTATCTTAGTCTGCAATACATCTTTGTGTTTTGTATTTGGTATTTATTAATGTCAGCCTCCCAGCTATCTTGATTCCAGCTTGTGTTTCTTCCAGTCCAGGGTTTATCATGATGTACTCTGCATGTAAGTTAAATAAGCAGGGTGACAATATACAGCCTTGACATACTCCTTTTCCTATTTGGAACCAGTCTGTTGTTCCATGTCCAGTTCTAACTGTTGCTTCCTCACCTGCATACAGATTTCTCAAAAGGCAGGTTAGGTGGTCTGGTATTCCCATCTCTTTGAGAGCTTTCCACAGTTTATTGTGATCCACACAGTCAAAGGCTTTGGCATAGTCAATAAAGCAGAAGGAGATGTTTTTCTGGAACTCTCTTGCTTTTTCCATGATTCAGCGAATGCTGGCAATTTGATCTCTTGTTCCTCTGCCTTTTCTAAAACCAGCTTGAACATCAGGGAGTTCATGGTTCACGTAATGCTGAAGCCTGGCTTGGAGAATTTTGAGCATTTCTTTACTAGCATGTGAACTAAAAGAAACACAAGCTGGAATCAAGATTGCTGGGAGAAATATCAATAACCTCAGATGTGCAAATGATACCAACCTTACGGCAGAAAGTGAAGAAGAACTAAAGAGCGTCTTGATGAAAGTAAAAGAGGAGCGTGAAAAAGTTGGCTTAAAGCTCAACATTCAGAAAACAAAGATCATGGCATCTGGTCCCATCACTTCATGGGAAATAGATGGGGAAACAGTGGAAACAGTGTCAGACTTTATTTTTCTGGGCTCCAAAATCACTGCAGGCAGCCATGAAATTAAAAGACGCTTACTCCTTGGAAGAAAAGTTATGACCAACCTAGATAGTATATTCAAAAGCAGAGACGTTACTTTGCCAACTAAAGTCCGTCTAGTCAAGGCTATGGTTTTTCCTGTGGTCATGTATGAATGTGAGAGTTGGACTGTGAAGGAGGCTGAGCACTGAAGAATTGATGCTTTGAACTGTGGTGTTGGAGAAGACTCTTGAGAGTCCCTTGGACTGCAAGGAGATCCAACCAGTCCATCCTAAAGGAGATCAGCCCTGGGATTTCTTTGGAAGGAATGATGCTAAAGCTGAAACTCCAGTACTTTGGCCACCTCATACGAAGAGTTGGCTCATTGGAAAAGACTCTGATGCTGGGAGGGATTGGGGACAGGAGGAGAAGGGGATGACAGAGGATGAGATGGCTGGATGGCATCACTGACTCGATGGGCGTGAGTCTGAGTGAACTCCGGGAGATGGCGGTGGACAGGGAGGCCTGGTGTGCTGCGATTCATGGGGTCGCGAAGAGTCGGATACGACTGAGTGACTGAACTGAACTGAACTGAATGTCAGCCTCTCCCATACATAAACTGTAAGTTCAGTGAAGGATGGAACCATATCTACTTCTGCTCATAACTGTGTCCTTGGCCTTCAGCACAGAGCATGATATGTCAGAGATGCTCATAAGTATTTGCAGAGAAATGAATGACAGAGAATGAAAGTTATTTGAATCGAGCCATGAAGGGTCAGTTTTCCAGGAAGCACAGACCAGGAGTCTAAGAGGCCACTTGAGAGCTGGTTAATCTGCTCAGTACATCCAACATAAATTTGCTTGAGCAACATGCAATGTCCCCCCACATCCTTTTCCCAACCATGGATCAAAATAACTCAGAAACATTACCTTTATATCAAGAGTAAGCATCCACTCATACTGGTTGTAAAAGTCCTTGGGGCTGGGCAACTGGTACTCCCTTGCTGTGCCCAGGAATGTCTCAATGTCATTCAAGGCAATGTCAACGCCCTCTCGGGACTGGCACTTGTCTACAGCTTGGGAAGCCAAGAGGTAGACTCCTGCTTCACACCACTGGCTGACCTTTTGGAAAGAAACACAGTGCCCTGTGCAGTTAGCCTACCCACAGCTCAGCCACCACCATCCTCAGGAGATCCAAGCTCATATGGGGTCCACAAGGATTCTGAGACAACAGGCAATTATCATGAGATGTCTGTCATCTAGGATCAAGTTTAGAGGTCCAAAAATATAACCATGAGGTGAACAAGGCCAAATCAATTTTATATCTGCAGACTTTTTAGGAAAGTCACTTAATCAAAAAATAAATCACATAAACATTCTTCTCCACTGACAATAATTGCCACATCTCTAAGAGGAGAGAGTTGAGTTGTTTCTACGTTTGGTCTAACCACTGAAAAATACAACAAATGGCTTTTTGGGGCTAACCTCTAGGCCACTTTTCTTGCATCTTAATTGGTTAAAAGAGCACAGAGAGAAAAATGAGGCTTCAGACCTGGGCCCTCCATGCCCTCCTGATAGAGGGAATGTCTCCTTTAATAAGAATACCATTTTCCTCTGTCAACATTTCTATTTGTTTTTCAGAGGGAAGAATCTAAGGATGCAAAACTCTTGACTCAGAACAGCAGTACTTAAACTTTCCAGAATGTCAGGATGAAATCACATAGGTAAAGAATTCTAACAATTTGATTTTTAAAAAACTTAAACAGAAAGACAAGGGCTCTTGTGCTGTCTGAATATTTATATGAAAAGAAGCTATCCTTGCAAGTACGTCTGCATTACCATTTATTGCATGACCTAAAGAGCTATGTAAAATAACTGTACAGAGAAAAAAAGATCCAGAGGGAGTTCCAAAGTAGTTATCTCTAAGTGGGAAAATTATAGGCAACTTAAGTTTGTCTTGACTTTTCCCCTAAATTACCTACACTGAATGTGTACTACTTTTAGAATTACAAAGAAATCATATAAAGATATATTAAAATGGATGATTCCCATTGTGTGGGGATGAGGAGGAGAGTGGAATGTAAGTAGCATCCATGAATAATTGTTTTCCTCCTCCTTCTGATATTTTTGAATTTTCAAAATAATACGAAATTATGCTTTGATATATACTGTGAAAACTTTCTCTTTAAAATCATGCCTATATCTGCAGAAAATACTAGGATTGGTCTTCTGCAGAGTCACAGCAGCTACTTGTTCCCTCACACACACACACACACATACACACAGACCCTCCAGAGATCACATTAGGCTATTATGTCTGGAGCAGAAATGGAGTGAGGGAAACAGCAGCTAGCTAATCTGCTAAGAGCACAGCACACAGAGCAGGCTGTGCTCCAGGCCCTTCTGAGCCACTTGTTTCTGGAGCAGCTGTATTTCCTTGACACTAAAACCCCTGTGGCAATGGGATGATGTAAACAGCCTGGGCGGGTGCTCCCAGCTATCAGAGAGAAACAACTGTGGGAATGGAGCATGCTGACTCATGGTATGAGCCCTGTGTTGGCTGGAACAGCTGATAGGGAAGGCTCCAGAAGTCACGGCCCCTGCTGACTGGCCACCTGCCTCAGAGATCACCACTGCAGGGCAGTAGGGTGTGGGCGGAGGCACCCCTTCCCCGTGAGCACTCTGCATACAGAGTTGCAGTCTAGTCTAAGGAGTCTGGGTCTTGGAGTTTGGCCATCCTGACCCAAAATCTGCAATCCCCTATTTACCCCATGTGTGGTCTCGGGCAACCTTTTATTCCAGGGTTCCTCAGTGTTGTCTAGGTACCACCTGCACCAAATCACCTGGACACTTGATGAAAATATTGACTTTGGGGCATCATCCCAGACTTACTGAATCAGAGTCTTCAGAGTGGTCCACCAGGAAATCTGCAATTATAGCACGCTCACCTTATGTACTAAATGCTGTGACTCATCGACCCATTCAACTATGTTGAATATCAATTTCTATCTCTTAAATGAGGCCATTATTATCTTCCTCACAGGTTATATTAAGGATTAAATAGATGATGCAATTATGTTCCTGGTAGAAACACAGTAGGTACTCAGTATATGGTAGGAGTGTATAATGGTCATTATTATTTAAGCTTCTTCAAAAGGATTCACAATCTGATGCCTTTAATGAGGAGAAGCACTTTGCAACTATAGTGCTTGGTTCTCTGTACACTTGATGGGGCATCAAGAAGGGCTGGGTCAGGTCAAAACACACTTTGTCTGAGTCCACAAAGAAGATGTGGACTTTTTCTCATTCAAATGGGGTGTGGTGGATGGCTAGGGCATTTTTCACCTTCAGTACTTCTATAACTTCAGATTGGTACAGTTTTAATGCCTCTTGAGTGCTGTTCCACATGAAGCACTTTATCCTCTCAATAATGAGGGGTGAGGAGGGCAAATATGATTAAGACCTCTTCACAGGACATTTTGCACACATCATGGTCACGGCTTAGTTTTGCTCACCTTGTCCAACCTTCTATGCAACTCCAAAGACTTTTCTAAAATGTCATGTTTCTTTTTGTTTTCATTGATGAAGTCATCACAAAGGTGCCTGAGCTCTGCACACCTGGGTCTGATGGAGTCCACTGCATAATGGTGGCTTTGGATAAGCTGGTCCCCAATTACTGCAAGCAGCTGGGCCTTTTCCAAGGACTCCTGCAAAGTGAACATCCACAGCCAAGCATCAGAAACTGAGTCATGGAGAGGCCAGGATTTGCCTGGCACCGTGTGCTTCAAATCTGGGGAGAGGCTAGAGAAATAAATGGTGATCAGGTTTTAGGCTGAGAGCATGGGAAAGCGCCGGGGTGGTTCAAGGTCCCCAGGAGGCCTAGCCTAGCCCAGCGTCATCTGCACTCTGAAGAAAAGCAAGTCATTCATTCACATATTTGTTGAGTTCTGGGTTAGGCACTAAGGATATAGCATTAACAAGATAGGATTTTTCAGTTCAATGGAGAACTCATACTAAATGAATTATACAAATAATTAACTTATTACAACTGTGATAAATTCTAGGGCAGAAGAGCATGAAGTGTTTCACTGGACAGAATTGGAGACTGAATTACCCTGTCAACTGAATGAAAAGGAAAAGAGATAGACATGTTGCCCCAAGGAGAGAGGAGAGTGAGTTGAGGTTGAGAAAATGGTAAAGATCTGGTTTGGGCAATCCTATGGAGAGATCATGAGACTTAAGAAATATGTTTGTCTAAGCTGTTTCCTGCAGCCCACAAGGTCCCTGTCTGCTCTCAACTCATCAGCTCAGCAACCACATCTCCTACCTCTTTCAGCACAGCCTGTTTTGTCCTAACCACATGTGTCGTGTTTTCCTGTTTTTAATTCATTCATCATATATTATCGAGTACCCGCCATGTACCAAGCACTGTCCAGGTGCTGGGGGTTTGGTGGCAAATAAACCAGGCAAAAATCCCTCCCCTCATGAAGCTTACATTTTAGTAGGAGATGCAGGCAATAAACAAATATGTAGATGATATAGTATCTTAGTCAGCGATGAGTGCTATGGAGAAAAAGTAAACAGGGAGAGGAGGGCGGGGAGTGCTGGTGGAGGAGCTGCTATTTTAAAGAGGATGGTGAGAGAAGGGTTCACTGGGAAGGTGCTAGCTAGCTGTGCTGTGCATAAAAGTTAGCACAGCAGCCTGAGACTGTCATCCTTAGAAAGGTCTGTTTGCAAGGCTGGTCCGTGGGTGGCACCTGGGAAAGTCAGGAGGGTGCCTATCATCCTTAAATAGAATGACTCAAGGGACTTCCCTAGTGGTATAGTGGATAAGAATCTGCCTGCCAGTGCAGGGGTTATGGGTTCAATCCTCGGTCTGAGAAGATTCCACATGCCATGGAGCAACTAAGCCCAGGAGACACAACTACTGAGCCTGTGCCCTAGAGCCCTCTGAGCCTGCATGCCTAGAGCCTGTGCTCCGCAAGAGAAGCCGCTTCAGTGAGAAGCCTGAGCACTGCAATGAAGACCCAGAGCAACCCCAAAAAAAATTTTTAAAGAAGAATAACTCATGATACCTAAACTGTTTGTGCAAAGAGTATGCTTTATGTTGAAGACCTGCTTTCTTTTGAGAGTCTGGAATTCTGCTTTATGCCAGGCAGAGGCCACCAACATGACACAAGAGCCAAAACCTAAAGTGAGGGACAACCATGCAGCGCTTGGCAGAAAGAGGGGAGCAGGTTTGACACGTTCAGGCAGCAGGAGGAAGCCACTGGGGCTGCAGCAAAGGAAGCAGGGAGGAAAGGAGGAGACACGATCAGAGAGGAAAGAAGAGGGTCTGACCAGGGAGGGCCTTGCTGCCACTGCGGGTGCTTTGTCTTTTACTCATTATGACATGAGGTATGCAGAAGGATTTTGAGGAGAGGATCTCATTCATATTTTTGAAAGGATTGCTTCAGCTGTGGTGTCAAAAATGGCAGAGAATAGGAAAGCAAGGAGACCAGTTACGGAACGACTGCAGTGATCCAGGTGAGCAACCAAACTAGCTGCTGTCTTGGCACCCTTCCCTGGGATGTCCCTCCCAGGGCGAAGCTCTTAGCTGATCTCCCAGGCCCTCTCCCTCACTCTGTTTTCATTTTTTAAAACCACTTATCTCTATCTGAAAGTATTTTCTTTCTTTACTTTAATATATGATTCCTTCTTCTTCCACCCATGACCACCATTACATAAGCTCCATGAGATCACTTAGCAGGCCTTCCATAAATATTTGGCCAATAAGATAAAAGAACAAATGAACTAGGGGATGCAGTGATCTGCTTGGCTAGAACTGTGTGAACGGCACTGAGCTGAGTCAAGACAGAGGACTGCCATGTCCTCAAAGGCCTCACGACAGAAGGCCCACTCACACTCTCACCGACCATGTTGAGCATCCAAGCTACCACATTTGCGCTGGTTTAGCTTTTCATAGTAACACAAGGAATCATGATGACCCCAGATGACAACATGACACTCTCCTAATTTACAGTGGTTTATAAGATTTCAACAAGTTTAAAGCCCCTGCTTCCCACTCAGTCAATCATTCACCAAGTCCCATAGAACACATCTCCTTCTTAATACCTTTGGAACTCCAAGCCCTTCCCTACCACCTCCTTGTCATTGTGTGTTCAGACCTTTGTGCTTTCTGACTGAGACAGCTGGTCTCCTTGATTTCCTCTAAACTCTCCTTCAAGTCATGCTCCACACTGCGGATGAAGCAGCAATTCCATCATGATGTCTATTCATGTCTATATCACTTCAGAGCCTCAGATCCTTTCTTGACTCCCTGCTGTCTTCAGGAGGAAGTTCAAACTCCTGAGAAATGCACAAAAGGTCTTTCACTACCTGGCTCACACCTGTGCCTCCTCCTCGCTCACTCTGTCATCCTGTTCTCTGCTCTGATTGGACTAATGACTCCTTTGTAGTTCTCCAAACAGTCAGATGACTTTGAGCCTTTATACCTTCTCTACTCATCTCTCTGCCTAGAAAGCCCCATCCTTCCCTCATCAACCCTCCCCTTACCTCCTCACCCCTCCCCACGTACCCACACTACTTTGCAACTAACTCCAAACCACCCTTCAGAGTTCATCTACTTCAGGAAACTTTCTCTGACTTCACCATTTTATTTTGATGCCCCTCCTCTGAGCTCCCATAACACTCTATGCCTTTTCCAACCAAAACATGAACTTGACTGTGTTGTGATCAGCTATCTACTGCCTGCTGCCCGCATTATCCCACAGACACTTGTTGGCATGCACCAGCTCTTTTTCAGCTGCTCTTAAAGAGTACACAGCACATATTAGGTACTTAAGAACAAATGATTGTTGTTTTGGGATTGATATGGGAATAAAATGATATGAATCATGCAGGGTTATTTAGAAGAACTTAGGGACAAACACCCAGTGCACTTACTCAAAATAGCAAAGGCCCAGATAGAGGCATTAGTCACCATCACTCAAAGAAGGTTACAATGCTGATTCCTTGGACTGTTTTGTTCACTCCTGTGTCCAGAACTCAGAGCAGTGTGGCATGGTAGGAAATCAATAAATATTTTCAGGATGAATATAAGAAGTAGAACTGCTCAGCTACTGAAGATTGAACCTAGGAAACATTCTACAGCCCAGAATTTACCCCACCACCTCTGTGATATCAACAAAAACATTCACTGAGAGCTTACCATATGCTAGGTACTGTTCTGAACGTTTGCATTAACTATTCCTTTAACTCTTCACAAGAAAGCTTTAATGTAGGGGGGTGTTTTACAAAAAAGAGAGTGGAGACACAATGGCCCAAGGTGACCCCAGTAGGAAAGAGAAGAGCCAGGCTTCAAACTCAAGCAGTCTGGCTCCAGAATCTAGCTGCGGCTAACACATACAGAGAAAAATGGCTGTGCTTGTCCTGCCTGAGCTCAGAGACCTCATTTGGTTGATTGAACCTGTCTGACTTTAGCCAAATATAGAAACAGGAAAACTTGGCCAGGAAATCTCTGTTGACTTTTTCCTAAGTCCAGCACCTAATTTATTAAGAATAGTGCAAGTCTTCTGGGCCCAGGGAACTTTACCAATGGATGCTACCCAGACATCCTGTGGTGGTCACAGCTACCCCGGATTTGGCATGCTGCATCACACTTTCAGAACTGTTCTTAAAACGCTTGCAATGTTGGAGGAAAGATGTGAGTAATAGGTCCAAATAGATTTAAACAGGAAAACTTGGCCAGGAAATCTCTGTTGACTTTTTTCCTAAGTCCAGCACCTAATTTATTAAGAATAGTGCAAGTCTTCTGGGCCCAGGGAACTTTACCAATGGATGCTACCCAGACATCCTGTGGTGGTCACAGCTACCCCGGATTTGGCATGCTGCATCACACTTTCAGAACTGTTCTTAAAACGCTTGCAATGTTGGAGGAAAGATGTGAGTAGTAGGTCCAAATAGATTTGGAGAAGAGATCCATAAATATAACACATAAGTCAATACCAGATGGCTGGAAAATTACTGAAATGAATGGATATTATTAATAGCTTCTAAGCTCTGACCACCTACTACGTTTCAGGCACTCACTAAGTCCTTACTATACATCAGGTTCATTCATCTTCCCAGGGACTCTTGTGAGGTAGGAATCATTATTATCTACTTTATAGATGAGAGGATACATTCAGAAAGGCTAAGAAACTTGACTAGTGCCACACAGTTGGTAGTTGTTAGAGCCAAGATTTGAATCCAGTTCCATCTCACTCCAAAGCCTGAGTCTTAGCACTTTCCAGTCCACATATTCCAGTCCACATGGTGCTGGAATAATGGCTGTACAGCTATGACTATCAAGTCCTTTAGTTGCCTGCAAAGAACTTTACTGAAAAACCTCCAAATTGCAGCTTGTTTTTCAGTCTATACAGCTTCTACTCAAGGTAATCAGGGAACAAAACCTCCAAAGTAAAAAAAGAAATAATAAGAAAGAAATAGATGAAATCCGGTGCTCTGATCATAAGTCTGCCTGGCATCTTTCAGATGCTGAAAATTTCAGAAGGCTGGATGGTTAAGTTGCAGCTTGTAATTCAAAGCCTTTATTGTATTAACAAGTTATCATACCCGCCGTCTGCCAAAGACTCTACTGCTATAATGGAAGATGGGCATGTCTACTGTAGAAGAAAATGGTGAAGAAGGGGTGACGCTGCCATGTCAGGGAACCCAGAACAGATCCACAGATAGTAACAGCAGAGGAGTGGAGTGCATGCATGGGGAAATGAGCCAGGTGAAACAAGAAAGGCAGAAAGTTAATGGTTGTTGGAACTGAGCTATAGACACATGGGAGTCCCTTGTACTAGTCAACCTACTTTTTTGTGTACTTGAAAATTTCCACTACAAAAAAAGTCATGTAGCCCTTCCAGCTACATTATATCTCTAGGTTAATTATATCTCTATATTATATCTCTGGGTTCCATGGCTTCTTGGACACAGTAGGGTAACTCCTGAGCCCTAACCCTGGAGAGAGATGTCAAGGCTGAAAAAGTATTGGTTCTCACTGTTTTGTCTGGATCCATTCCTTGCTGGCCCATTACCAAAGGCCTGAGCATGCCTCACAGCAAAAACCCTATAGGAAAAGTTCTGCTTTTAAAGAAGTGAGGGGACTGAAACCATCGCTGCTAAGAATGAGAGCTGAGCACTCAAAAGACAATTAAACCCTCAAACCAGAACAGGGTAAAAGAGCAGGTTCAATTAGTATGCAAGAGGATCTGGTTAGAGCTGACTCAGAGGTAACCTGTGAGGATGATACCACTACACAGAATAAGGAACCTGGCAACAACCCAGAAATCAGTGTGTGGTTATGCTGCAAAAGGTGAGAACGTGCTGAGAAAAGACAAACCTCAAGCATATTTTAGTAGGTGTCCCTGGTGGCTCAGAGGTTAAAGCGGCTGCCTCCGATGCGGGATACCTGGGTTTGATCCCTGGGTCGGGAAGATCCCCTGGAGAAGGAAATGGCAATCCACTCCAGTATTCTTGCCTAGAGAATCCCATGGATGGAGAAGCCTAGTAGGTTACAGTCCATGGGGTCGCAAAGAGTCCGACACAACTGAGCGACTTCACCTCACCACCATCCAAACATCACCTCTCTCCTTTAACAATTTACAGGACAAAGAGATTAGCCAAGCGCATATCACTTAAAGAAACAATTCCACTTAGAAACCTGAGTGAAGGTATATTTAAAAAGTCCCGATTACTTAGATGGCTTTGTTTGGATCACTCAAAGGCAAATGGAAAGGTCTGTTGCATCCTTTAGAAAACAAGTAAAAAACCAGGGTAAACAAGGCACAGAATGGGTAAAACCAATGTGCACTCTGTGAGTCATCTGCAGTGGGTGAGTCCAGCTGGTTCAGGAACATTGCCCAAGAAAGATGTCCTGTGACCACGGGTTTCACCCCTACCCACAGTCAGCGACTTTAAAAGTATGTACCAAAGATCACAAGTCTAAGGAGGTGGGCAGAAGAGAGAATGTGAACGCAGTCATGCAGATCCAGTACTTAAAACACAACCCAGAGCACTGTCCAACAGCTTTCCATTCCACCGAGAATAAAATCTAATCTTCACCAGCAGTGCTCCCACCTGTTCTTTCCTAGCTCACCACAGTCCATCCACACTACTGGGACTCCCAACCTCATTTCCACCTCAAGACCTTTGTCCTTGCAGCTTCTCTGCCTTGACTGCTACTCCCTAAATCTTTGCATGGTTATCCAGATCTCAGATCAAAAGTCTGAGAGGCCTTTCCTAACTACTAAAGTAGTACCCTCCACTCACTTTCTCTCATGTCCCGTAATTTTCTCCATCTCATTTGTCACTATCTGATGTTGATTTATCTGATTACTGTCACTTGTCTGTCTCTCTCCAGTAGAACACAACTTGTGTGAAAATAGGGTCTTGACTGATCAGTCCTGGATGTTTCATTGGAAGGACTGATGTTGAAGCTGAAACTCCAACACATTGGCCACCTGATGCGAAGAGCTGACTCATTGGAAAAGACCTTGATTTGGGGAAAGATTGAGGGCAGGAGGAGAAGGGGATGACAGAGGATGAGACGGTTGAATGGCATCACCAACTCAATGAACATGGGTTTGGGTAGACTCCAGCAGTTGGTGATGGACAGGGAGGCCTGGCATGCTGTGGTTCATAGGATCACAAAGAGTCGGACACAACTGAGCAACTGAACAGAAACTGAACTGAACTGTCTGGTTCACCACTTATAGCCACAGAATCTAAGACAAGGAATACCTAGTGATAAGTGAATACCTTTCTATCAGGTCAGCAGCTACCTTTGTGTATGTATTTATATACAAAACAATATCTTTCAAACCAAAAATGAAGGTACTGGGATTGATGAGGCATATTTTCCCTAAAATATGAATGTACATAATGAAAATATATAGTATTCACATTTAATAAGGAGTTCACTTGAAAAAAACTAAAATTACATAAAATTGAGGCTCTGAGACTGAGTATCTTGGAGACTCCGAGACACAGAGATATCACATACACAAAATTCAGCTTTTTTTCACTGTTTAATAAACATTTCTCATAACTCATGCCTTCAGCACTAAAGCAATTAGCTGTCAACAATCATGGATAACAGGGTACTCACAAGGGAAGGGTGGGACTGCTGAGTGAGAGTCTGTGTGAATAGGTGGGCCTGTGTGTTTATGCACTGCAAAAGTACTTTCAGCTCAGAACTCACAACCGACAGCTCTTAAAGCCAGACTGGCCTTGGCTTATATTTGTTACCATTTTTAAGGGAATTTCCTCACTGGCTCAGCGATAAAGAATCTGCCCACCAACATAGGAGACGCAGGTTCAATCCCTGGGTCAGGAAGATCCCCTGGAGGAGAAAATGGCACCTACTCCAGTATTCTTCGGAGAAGGCAATGGCACCCCACTCCAGTACTCTTGCTGGAAAATCCCATGGATGGAGGAGGCTGGTAGGCTGCAGTCCATGGAGTTGCTAAGAGTCAACACGACTAAGCGACTTCACTCTCACTTTTCACTTTCATGCATTGGAGAAGGAAATGGCAACCCACTCCAGTGCTCTTGCCTGGAGAATCCCAGGGACGGGGTAGCCTGGTGGGCTGCTGTATATGGGGTCGCACAGAGTCAGACACGACTGAAGTGACTTAGCAGCTTAGCAGCCAGTATTCTTGCCTGGAAAATTCCATGGACAGAGGAGCCTGGCGGGCTACAGTCCATGGGGTTACAAAGAGTTGGAAACAACTTAGCAACCAAACAACAACAAAAAATATCTCTAACAATAATTTGAATGTCAAATGCTTAACTTTAATGTGCACGTCAAACACCTGGAGATCTTATTAAAATACAGATTTTTATTCTGAGGCAGGGCCTGAGATTTCCCCATATTTCTAATAAGTTCTCACTGAGGTGATATCTATGCTGCTGGCCAAAGGATCACATTTTGAGAAGCAAACCTCTAGTACCATGAAATTACCATCTACCATAATCTAGAGGAAAGACACCTCCAGATTAGCTCAGAATGGAAATGGCAACTATAGAAGACTTCCCAAGAGACAAAAAAAGGGACCCTAATTAAAGAAAAGCAGAGAGGAACTTCTCTGGTAAGAACTGACTGGTCTTTCTTAATTTGTAACAACCAAATCTATAAAGATTGAAGATAGACCTACTCCTAAGTGTTGATCTGTGTACAGATCTGGGAAAATGTTTAACTTGGGTATGAGAACTTGAGGCATATATTCCTGTACAAGTCTGATATTTACAACTCTTTGAGCATGAGAAAGGAGAAAGCTTTACCAACTCTGTGTAGCAACAGAACTAATGTGGACCAATTTCCCCTTTTTCACCATCTTGCTTATTATAAAACTAGTTTTTTTTTTTTTCTGGTTTCTCCTTTTAAAGTTTCCCCTCCTTACCACCAAGCCCGCCTCCACATCCGGCCCAGTGGGTAACACACCCAGTGTGACCTTACTTCCTGCTATTCCTCCCTAGCCTTGTCACTGAATGAATGGGCAGGGCCACCTGGAACCCTACCTAAGCCTCCAGCCTCAACTGGGTGCTCCCACAGCCTTAACAGAACTCTGTACTGCCTGCATTATTCCTCATAGTTGTTAATGTGCATAATTCCCTGGGGACCTGAGGGTGGGAGTGGGGTCACTAAAAAATCAGTATTTGGGCAATCCTGTGTCTTTTGGCACCTTCTAACAATTAATGAGTGGCCGTGATCTGTCACTATCCACAGGGACCTTCTTCCTAGTCCACAAAATTGGAAAAAGCAAACAAACCAACCTGGCCTTCTCCTTCCAGTTTTTTGTGTTCCTTAAGAAGCTGTTCCACATGCATCACACTGTCTCTGATGTCTGAAAACTCTGCTTGCTCTGCCAACAAGTTGTCCAGGGCTAGCTTAACCTACAAGACATATTAGAAAGCCCAGAAATAAGCCAATAGACATCCCATTTTCAGGTATATGCTTGTCATACTCTAGACAACTTGAAAATCCAAAAACAATTCAGGATATGTGTATATCTATATAGACTTTTTTAAAAACAGTTCATCACCTTTCAGATTACACTGGGGGTACTGAAGTGCCATAATAAATACCTCATAAATGTGATAAATGACTGAAGAATAAATTCAAAATGCAAATAATAATGTTAAAAGCATATCATCTAATCCCCAATTAAAGTAAACGAATTATAAAAAAAAAAAAAAACACCTGGGGGTGCTGAGACAATGTGTAGATGGAATATCGAAGCTACACTGAATCAAAAAGGAAGGTAAACCATCACTGAAATACCATGTGGGAAAATGAGATTCTGGTACATTGCTACCCCCACTAAAAGGGTGAGAAGAGGAATCAAAAATATACGGAAGGGACTGGCCTAGGGAGTGGATGCAGAGCCTGATACCCAGAATTTAAGGGGGAAGAGAGAACCAGAAGTCACGGAACTGTGTACTCCCCTAACAGAACCATAAAAGGAAGTTTTATTAAGCAAGAAAATAACACCTCACAAAACCGGTGTTCAAAGTGCTGTAGTTGTAGGTATTGATTAAGCTTCAGGTGATGCTCAGACCAGAACTGACTAAAGGCTTTTTCTGTTTCATCCAACTGAACTAATAACCTGTCAAGAAAGAACAAGAAAGGACATGTGATTAGCGTTCATTTCCACAGGCTCATGCAGATAACACCCATGTTTTCAGTCAGGGTTCCTAATTATGATGATCTCCTTACTTTGAAGTCTATGTCACCTATGACTTTCTTATGGTTCAGCCGGTTCCCCTATTTTCCATTTTTCAATCAGGACACCCTCAACACTAGGCAAAAACCTCAGATGCAGCTGCCATGCTTTAAAATGTGCCCCCAGTAACCTTTAAATTGTGCTCCAGGTAACTTGACCTTTCTATTTCTTTCCACCTAAGAAGACAGGTGTGCAAACACAGCACCTAACCAAACAGCTTTTTGGCAATGAAGGTTCACTAAATACTACCATATTCCTTGACATCCTGGGATGAAAGCAGACCATACGAGGAGGGAATGGCTTTCTTATAAAAAGATCTCTGTAGATGGATGCCAGAAGGACACTATGGTTTTTCCTTTGTTGTCTCAAATATTCTTCTTCCTTGACCCCACCAAGACCCATAGGCAGCTGTTCCAATCTGTTCTTGGTTGTTTCACATTATCTGGTTCTATGTATTCTCTCCAGAAAAAGCAGATACCACCCTCTCACTCACCTTTCCATGGTAGTTACATTCTCAACTTCATTGAGACTGAGTTTGCTGGTGGGACTTTTGGTTGCTGATTCTTGCATGCATGACAGCAATGTGGCCCCTTGCTTTCCAAGTAATTTCAGCTCATCCTAGAGAAAGGAAAATACAGTCTCTCTTAGAAGAAATTAAAAGCAAATTCTAGGTAGACTTCAGATGAGTGCAGTGGTGCTTGTGTGCATACTAAGTTGCCACAGTCTGACTCTTTATGACCCTATGAACTACAGCCCACCAGGATCCTCTGTCCCTGGGATTCTCCGGGCAAGAATAATGGAGTGGGGTGCCATTGCCTCCTCCAGGGGATCTTCCCAATCCAGGGATCGAACCCAAGTCTCTTATGTCTCCTGCACTGGCAAGTCAGGTTCTTTACCACTAGCACCACCTGGGAAGCTGAGTACAATGGTAAGTATATTTTTATTATATTATTACATTTAGCAAATTAAGTACTAAGTAGAAGTCAAGCTATAGCTTTTTAAATTGATTAACTTGCTCCTAGTAGATATACAAACACATGATAAAAAATTCAAAATATACAAAACAGTACATATTGAAAAGGGGCTTCCAAGGTGGTGCTAATGGTAGAGAAGCTGCCTGCCAATGCAGGAA
The DNA here is from genome assembly GCA_006408675.1 of Madoqua kirkii. NCBI lineage: Eukaryota > Metazoa > Chordata > Mammalia > Artiodactyla > Bovidae > Madoqua > Madoqua kirkii. Next base: position 5,277 of record SJYC01130175.1, on the reverse strand, counting down.
ACATAAGAGATGCATGCTCGATCCCTGGGTCAGGAAGATCCCTTGGAGGAGAGCATGACAACCGACTCCAGTACTCACGTCTAGAGAATCCCATGGACAGAGGAGCCTTGTGGGTTACAGTCCATGGCATCGCAAGAGTCAGACATGACTAAAGTGACTTAGCATGCACACATGCACATATTTAAAAACCATGTGTATGTCCACAGCCCATCCACATTCCCACTCCAAAAGCAACAACTCTTAAATCTTGTGCATATCTCAAGTTACTATAAATTTAAAATAATTGGTTAATAAAATCTGTTTTTCAATCCAAGATAGTGGCCAGAAATAAGAAAATGACAGATATCAAATGTTACATGATGGAAGATGCCATCAGTTAACCATGAAAAAAACTTCATCTGGTCTTATCAATAAACACCTGCCAGTCCTGCCCCTACCCCAAAGTGTGGCCTTGTTCAACTATCAAAGTACAGAGGAGATGAGCAGCAATTTCAGTCTGACATGGGAAGATTCATATTTCCAGGGCAATTCTATTCTCTCTTTTTACATGGGGACTTAGGGCATTGCACCTGGGGAAGATGTCAGGTTATCTCCTTCCAAATCCAGTGGCTCTAGTCCTCTACTTGCATAGTGCAGGCGATCTCAATGCCCGGATCATTACATATAAGGTAGGCCAAAAGGGATGGAGTCTGGCCTAGGATTTTGCTGCTGTGAGTTTGGGGTTTGATTCCTGGATCACTCAAGATGCGGTGTGGTATGCCTTAAAGGTAAGAAAAGGCCCATAATTACCAAGCAATTTCCTTGATGCTCACAAACACACAATTTCTTCCTGAAGGCTAGCCACCACCAACCTCACTGATGCAGAGCACATTTATTCCCCGTGGAAGGGCTTTACACTCTCCACGCCAGTCACACAGAAATTCAGGCCCTCTCAACCTTATACCTTTGCTCCTTGTCCCCCATCTCACCTCAGGATTCACCCCTGGGAAGGCCTCCACTACGTACACCCAGCCTCAAACTTGTCCTAAGATCTGAGCTGATGACAGATTTGACTTCTCTGATCAAAATTCCCTGGACAGACCCTGTGGATCTGTCCTCTCAAAGTAATGCCCCAAGTCAGCCACTTGACTGGTATTCCTGCCTGGGAACTGGACATAACCCTTCTTTTCCACTCTCAGGTATCAGCTCTCATTTCTTATCTCATCAGTGCTCATTAAATATTTATAGTTGGATGAATTAAAAATAGTCTAAAGAAATTAGGTTGCAGATGGATTAACATCAAGATATGATGGAGAGGGGGGAAGCAGTCATTAGTAAATGCTTTTAGCTTTTCCCTTCTTCTCCCTGTAGAAAAGCTTCAGTAGGGTTACCAAAATCTACCATAACATGGAAGGAAGACTGAGGAACTATGGTACTTGGACAGCATAAAGGTAAGTTGCCCAACCCTAAATAGAGATTGTCCTTGTTCACGGTGGTGACAATTCAAAATGTTTAATACCTAGATAGAGCAGACCACTGACAAATCAGCACAGAAGTCAGATACAACCTGATGATTGATGATTGTGGCCCTAGTCATTTGTTTCATTCGGATTTTCTAACTCTGTTATTTGTTTACATTTATTAGCTGTCTCCCAAATAAAAAAGAGAGAGATTTTCATGTCTCAAACTTTAAAATTTTGAAATGAAAACAGATTTACAAAGAACTCCCATATACTTTTTCATCCCTATTCACCAACTGTTCATGTTTTGTCACATTTGCTTTCTCCCTCCTTCCCTCTATTCCTTCTTTTCTCCCTGACTCATAAATTGTTTCTGAACCATCTAACGTCATTCACTGATATCACGCACCTTTTGCCCTAAGAGCATGACTCTTAAATACCCACAATAGTAAAAAAAATATAGATGTTTAACACTGATACAATATCTAATATGCAAATTTCATATTCAGATTTCTCCTGTTGTCCCAGTAACATCCCTTATAAAATTCCTTTTTCTATAATCCAGGGTCCAATCTAGACTTGAACACTGTTATTTAATTTTGTCATATCTCTTTAGTCTTTAATCATGACCAGTTCTTTGGCCTTTTATTCTTTTAATCACTCACATTTTAAAAGAGTATAGGCCACTAGATAAGTTTTCTATTATTTGGGGGGTTATTATTACATACTCAAATTGTTTTATTTTTTAGTATGTTAGTCAGTTGTAGTCATTATTGTTTTTGATGGTTAAAGTGTCCAATTTTGGCCATTGTGAGCCCCTCTTTGAGCTGGTTCTCCCTTTTTGATTGACCCTTGATTAATTTTTGGGACCTTTCTAGGTTTTTGGCAAAACAAAATATTCCAAGTCCTTCTTGTATTTTCCTTTCTCGTCTTTTATATTTTCCTATTTCTCCAAGGAGTCTTGCTTTCTTTTGATAGAAAGTGATATTTATAAGTCAAGATCTGAGTGCTAGCTGGCATATGCATTGTTATTAGGGTGTCTTTGCTTCCAGGTCATTTTGAGTGGACAAAGCCAGGAAACATGTTTTCAAAAATCATAAGATTATATAGGTATTTTAAATTCCACATAAAGTTGACATTAGTATTGGGATTTCCTATAAAGAAAATAGAGTCAAATTTACGATGCCAGCACAGTTTTCCCTTGATATCCATAGGGGATTGGTTCCAGGACCCGCCTCAGATACCAAAATCTGCAGATGCTCAAGTCCCTTATATAAAATGATATAGTATTTGCATATAACATACAGACATCTTCCTGCATATTTTAAGTCATCTCTAGATTACTTATAATACCTAATACAATGTAAATGCTATGTAGGTCATTTCCAGGTACAAGGCAATTTCCATTTTTTGCTTTTATCTGGAATTTTTAAGAAGTATTTTCAAACCACTGTAGTTTGAATCCTTGGATTAAGAACCATAAATACAGAAGTCAGACTGCATAGTGATTCTAGTAGGTACATTATTGCAGTTTTAATTTTCATTTCTCTACTGACTAGTGATATTGCAGATATCTTTACATGCTTTGTGCTCAGTCGCTCAGTTGTGTCTGACTTGTGATTCCATGGACTCTGGTCCACCAGGCTCCTTAGTCTTTCCCAGGCAAGAATACTGTAGTGGGTTGCCACTTTCTTCTCCAGGGCACTTCCCGATCCAGGGATTGAATCTGTGTCTCCTGCATCTCCTGTACTGACAGGCAGATTCTTAACCACTGAGCCACCTGGGAATTAATAAGTCATTTATACACTTTCTTTGGATATGTGTGTGTGTGTGTATGCTAAATAACTTTAGTTGTGTTTGACTCTTTGCAACCCATGTATATTCAAATCCTTCGCCCATTTTTATTTTTTAATTTTTACTTATTTTTTGTTTGGCATTGCTGTGGCTTATGGGATCTTAGTTCCCAGATCAGGGATTGAACCCAGGCCCTCAGCAGTGACAGCAAGGAGTCCTAACTACCTTTGCTTGTTTTAAAATTGAGTTACCTGTCTTTTTATGGTTAAGTTGATAAGAATTGGTGTCATTATCTACAAAACCACTGCTTAATCTAGTGTCATGAAGATTTACATCTGTATTTTCCTCTAAGTGTCTTATAGACTTTACATTTAGTTCTTTGATCAATTTTAGAGAATCTTTATATGTGGCGTGAGGCAAGCCTCAATTTCCCTTGCTTCATGTAGATGGGAACTTGATTCCCTGTTGTTCTACAGCCCAAGGATCTTTAGTTTTGTTCCCATGGAAAGAAAATATCCTTGGTCTTTTTTTTTTTTTTTTACTGCTGGCATTCAGGCTGGAGGAGGAGCTCAGGGACTTTCTTCTGGGAACATCTATATATGTTTTGGGGAGTTTCAGTGAGCTTTCTCTTGTGCAGATAGGATCCTAGTGGCAACAAGTAAGTGTGGCCATACTGCTTGTACACTGAGAGATGGCCTGTATTCTGTCAAGGCTGCCTTTCCTCAGAAAATTAGAGCTCTCCTTGGAGAAGGATCCAATTTTCAGAGGAGTTTGGGATCCCTGTGTGTACATGCTCTAAGTGTATGCTCCAACTGTTCGTGCATGTGAAAGAAGCACATGTAGGGACAGGATGACTGTGCTGAGTTATGTGTGCTTGTCTTGACTTATGAGGACCTTAGTCTCCCCCAAAAGAAGACCAATGCTGAATGTGTGTACAGGACTCTCTCTTCCTTTCTCTTCGTCAGATGGTATAGCTATAGCGAAGCGAAGTGAAGTGAAAGTCACTCAGTCGTGTCCAACTCTTTGTGACTCCATGGCCTATATAGTCCATCAAATTCTCCAGGCCAGAATACTGGAGTGGGTAGCCTTTCCCTTCTCCAGGGTATCTTCCCAACACAGGGATCAAACCCAGGTCTCCTGCATTGCAGAAGAACAAGCCCATGGTATAGCGAAATCACAGAGAAAATAAAGTTTTAAGTCTTAGTATGAAGCCCAAGTGTCCACAATCTGATTGGACAGAAAATGGCACATATTGCTATTGAGAGCTTTTTTGATCATAAATATGGATTAAGAGCCAACATGTGGCTCTGCCTTAAGGAAAGAATTTATGTTTCTTCTAGAGAAGCACTCCTTTAAAGTGGTAAGTTTGCTTGAAAGTTTGATTTGTTTCTTCTGCTGTACGTTCTGAGGCTTTTTTTCTTTGTAACCAGATTGGTTTGATATATGAGTGTGGTCAAGATAGAAGAGATTCTTTTGGACGATAATTCTGAAGAATGTGGTAACAACTACATACAGAATCAGTGCATAGGCTGTAAAAGCTCTCAAGTTCAACAACTCTCCTACTTTCATTGGCTGATTGTAGAGGTAACTATGTACTCATGTGAGTCTAAAATAAGGGCTCTCAAAGATCCCCTAAGGAAATCAAGAAATTAAACCAAGTCTCTTAATTCTGTGTTGTTCAGACAAAAACTCTCCAGGCTAGGAGGAAGCCATAAATCACACACTGTAATTTGTATAGATATTTAAATAGACTTAAAAGTTCACTATTCTGAGAATCAATCTTACACTATTTTTTCATTTGGAAAAGATGCTTTCTAAATGGAAAAAATATTCAATTATAGAAACTTTGGTTTAAAAAGTAGGTAAAATACTCTAATCAAAATAAAATTATATATACATGATCATAAAACTGAGTTATCAGTAAAAATTTAAACAGTGTTCCTTTTTTGTAATATAAACCCTTTCTCTCTAAATCATTTTTGGATCAGAAAGAGGAAAAATCTAAATCTAGTTTAATGTTTTTGGAATTTTTGCTTCTAATTTA
>SJYC01130173.1:0-24325 GCA_006408675.1 Madoqua kirkii | reverse complement strand
TGACAGTCATCCCAGATCAAGTATATTAAATTCCTTGAGGTATAGCAAAGTATTGGTATTTTGCAAACTTCCTGGGTACACTCTAAATCAAGTCCCCTGAGACTGCTACACCAGAAAATGAGGCAAGATCAAAGTAATCAGCAGGAGAAGCCCTAGCTTTTATCCTTCCACTCTTTCTCTCCCCCAGCCTGTCACTTAGAAAACCCAACCTTCCTGATGTTAGGTAGTCCAGGGAAATGACTGTCCAAAAGTTGATCTTTAAGTCCCTGTCTCTAAAACACCAGGAGGGACACTGAAAAGGGCACGTAAGTTGATACTCACGGTTCGATGATTTATCCACTGACTGTGGCGATATTCCAAAGTTCCTCCTAAGTCTGCTGTCAATTGGCTTTTGTCAATGTAGTTATGAAGGTCAGAAATGGAGTTTAACATAACAATCTATAACAGAAAAAACCTAATATATTCCTCACAGATAATTAAGTAGCTCATCAAGATTCTACTAAATAGTACTTCAACTTGGCCTGATCAGGCATTTATATCCAGTAGAGAAACATTTGAAAATCTCTTTCCATTTCCCTACTTTGAGGGAGGAATAGGAGTGTTGAACAGCCTACAACAAAATGATGAGCTCAGTTCTAAGCTACCTATAAGTCAGGTCTTGTTTAGCTAAATTTTTGTCAAAAGTTTCTGGGTTAAGATACACCCTTCAGGCGCCAAAAGCAAATGCTGTACTGAGACCTAAAAATCTGCAGTGAATATTCCAATAAAGGGTAGAGTGGTAAATATAAAAATAAAATTATAACGAGACCCATTGAAGAGTACAGATTGAGAAGATTCACTACACTGATATCCCTTCTATGAAGAATGGTGATATGCCCCCAACTAATCTTGTGTGGAGGAAGTTTGGAGGTGATAGGGAGTGGGTTTTCATAAATTAGCGAGCCTGCTGCTGAATGAATGCCCAGACATCCACAGAAGGATGACATACTCCGAACTGTCCCTTTATCCTCCTCTGCAGTGGTCCTGCAAAGGGCATGGTCCCAGCTCTGTCCCAAGGACCGTATCATACCCCCTACTCACTCCCATCTCTGAGACACACCCTACTGTAGCCTTTAACTAATGACTTATATTTCTTCAGTCATTGATTGTTTTGACCGGTGAGTATAAAAAACTTCTTCCTTCAAAGCTTGCCTTCTTTTCCTCCAGTGACAGTACTAACTTTACCATGTCATATCCAACAAATACATTCTTAGAACAGATTCTTGGTCAGAGGACATGAGAATATACACTTTTCCCTAATATTACATCTTACTAGTCAAGTGATAAATCTACTTTAGAATGAAACAACATGGATGTTGCTTTATGTTTTATGCTAAGTGAAAGCAGTTAGACTGTTTTATGCTAAGTGAAAGTCCAAATGTTTTATACTAAGTGAAAGAAGTCAGACTCAAAAGGCACTCTCAGGAAAAGGAAAAAATTCCAGGGATGGAGAACAGATCAGTGGCTGCTGGGGTTAGAGCTGAGTACAAAGGGGCAATATCAGGAGATTTTGGAGGATAATGAAACCAGTGTGTTTCTTTACTGTGGTTTTGGTTAAATAACACCATGCGTTTGTCAAAACTCATACAACTGATGCTGGGAAAGATGGAGGGCAAGAGGAGGAGGGGGTGACAGAGGCTAAGATAGTTGGATGGCATCACTGACTCAATGGACATGAGTTTGAATAAACTCCGGGAGTAAGTGATGGACAAGGAAACCTGGCATGCTGCAGTCCATGGGGTCACAAAGAGTCAGACATGACTGAACAACAGCATTCAATTCAACATCAATTCAGCATTGGGAGATCGTGTACACCTGTGGCTGATTCATGTCAATGTATGGCAAAACCAATACAGTACTGTAAAATAGAATAAAGTATTAATAAATAAATAAATAAATAAAATGAAAAATAAAAAACAATCATCCCAGGGCCAGGTAACAGGCAACTAGAGATTCACTTGCCCCAGAGCCTGCTGGAACTATTTCAACCAGTCAGTCCTAAGCTTGTTACCCTGCCCTGCCTTGCCTTTCCCATAGAAACCCCAGTAAAGGCTCTGGTCTATACTTTCCCTTCCCCTCTGCTTCTGCCCCCTGGTCAGAACTTGCTGCTTCCCTGTGGCCCTGAAAGGCATGTGATGACCCTCCAACCTTCTTTGGGACCTTTGAGTTTAAGAAACTTCTTCCTTCAAAGCCTCCTTCTCATTTCTTCCTGTGGCTGGTACTGACATACCATTTCCAACACGTACATGCTTAGAACAGCTGTTTTACATGAAAAATGTCATATTTTTAAAATTTCAGTATACGTTTTATGTTCTTATCTCTAGTTTCTTAAACATTTGTTTAAGTTGCTTTCAAAGAGAACTATGATATTTAATTTTGAAAGGAGAATTTCCTGTATTCTGTTGCAAAGTTCATTTTAAGAAACCAATTTGCATGTCCATAAGCCACCTCAGGTGAAGAGTTGACTCACTGGAAAAGACCCTGATGCTGGGAGGGATTGGGGGCAGAAGGAGAAGGGGATGACAGAGGATGAGATGGCTGGATGGCATCACGGACTCCATGGACATGAGTCTGAGTGAACTCCGGGAGTTGGTGATGGACAGGGAGGCCTGGCGTGCTTTGATTCATGGGGGCACAGAGTCGGACATAACTGAGTGATTGAACTGACTGATTGAGCCTCTTTAGGGATTTTTGCAAGACTGCTTGGGCCACTTCACGTAATTTTATGAGGCAGCCATGAAAACAGCTGTTCCAAGATAGACAAGTGCCAGCAACAGGCATTTAGAAACCACTTATCATATCAAGCACCCCTGTCCTCAAGTAAAGGTACAGCAAGGCTCAGTGACTTAATTGTAATTCAACCTTGGTCCACTTGATTCTTTTGAGTCATGCAAAATGAACTCCCTTTTCCTTCAACCTGTGAAAATATAACTATTACCTAACTAGAAATAAGCAGGGAGATGCCACAGTAAGACGGGCCAGAGAGCTGTAAGATAAAGTACTAATATTGCAACCATATTTTAAAAACAAAGTAAAGAAGACAAACCAACAACAAAGCAGCTTGAACTGTCATTTAAAAGGCAAAATAGGTCTGGCAATTTCACTCATGGATATTTATTTGAAGAAAACCAAAAAACTAATCAGAAAAGATATATGTACTCTTATATTCACTGTGGCATTATTTATAATAGCCAAGATATGTATGCAACTGAAATATCTATCAATAGATGAATAGATAAAGAATATGCAGCATATTCATTCAATAGACTATTACTCAGCCATAGAAAGAATAAAATCTTGCCACTTGTGACAACACAGATGGACCTAGGAGGTATTATGCTAAGTGAAATAGGAAAGGAATATACTGTATGATTTCACTTACATGTGGAATCTAAACAAATGTGCAAACATTAAGAACACAGAAACAGTCACTGAAACAGAGAACAAACAGGTGGTTGCCAGAGGGGAGGCAGGTGGGAGAAGAAAGAAATAGGTGAGGGAGATTAAGTGATACAGACTTCCAGTTGCAAAATAAATGAGTTATGGATATGAAATGTACAGTGTAGAGAATATAATAAAATACTATGTAATATCTTTGTATTGTGACCTAACTAGACTTATCATCATGATGATCAGTTTGAAATGCATAGAAATATCAAATCACTCTGTTCTATAACAGGAACTAGCAGTGTTGTAGATCAAACACTTCAAAAACAAATAAGCAAATCCATAGAAAAAGACAAAATTGTGGTTACCAGAAACAGGGATGAGGGGAGGGGGAATTAGATGAAGGTGGTCAAAAGGTGCAAATTTCCTGTTATAAGATAAAACAAGTACTAGTAATGTAATATATAACATGATGAAGATAATTAATACTGCTGTTTGTTATATATTAAAATTGTTAAGAGTAAATACTGAGTTCTCATCATAAGAAAAAAATCTATTTTTTAAATTTTGTAATCTATCTGAGATGATGGATGTTCGCTAAACTCATTGTGAAAAATCACTTCATGGTGTACATAAATCAAATCTATGCTATACACTTTAAACTTACGCAGTGCTGTATGTCAGCTGTATCGCAATAAAACTGGAAGAAACAAACAAATGATAAGGCAAAATATATGCTGAAGTTTGAATACATCGAGCTTGGTAACTAGGACTCTGAATTCTGTAGTGCAACAGAGTGTAAGAGGAACTCAGTCTCCTATGGAAGGTGCAATGCTAGTCTATGAGGTAAACATTTTGCATTGAAATACATTCCTACAATATAAGCCCATATTTTGGTGACTAAGAGCTTTTTTAAAAGTTCATTTTAGGGTAAAATTAAAAGTATATTGATGTGGAGAAGACTCCTGAAAGTCCCTTGGGCAACAAGGAGATCAAACCAGTCAATCTTAAGGGAAATCAACCCTGAATAGTCATTGGAAGGACTGTGCTGAAACTGAAGCTCTAATATTTTGGTCATCTGATGCAAATAATTGACTCATTGGAGAAGTCCCTGATTCTGGGAAAGATTGAGGGAAGAAGGAGAAGAGGGCATCAGAGGATGAGATGGCTGGATGACATCACAAATGCGATGGACATGAACTTGGGCAAACTTCAGCAGATGGTGAGGGACAGGGAGACTTGGTGTGCTGCAGTTCATGGGGTCGCAAAGAGCTGGACACGACTGGCCGACTGAACAACGTATTGGTAGGGAATCAATATACACCATCACAAATAGAGCAGTTAAAGACAGTTATCAAGACAAAGCAGACATTCATTCTCTCCTTAGTGTCAACGGACCACATGAAAAGCAAGGCATAAACCACAAACGTGTCTGTCAATATATTATCACTTCCAGAGGTGTGTTTTATACACACCAGGGCAAGATGCATGATGTTCGTCAATGTTCAGTTCAAAGTTCAAACCTTTTGAGTTACAAGAAGCAATTGTCTAGTCGTCATCTCTGAAGAGGAAGAAAGCTTATGAGGCTCATGGCAAATTTATTAACTTCTTGTAAGGACTCATCCCTTCTCTAATACTGTCACTCAATTCAGAAAAGCAGAATAAAAAAAAATCCATGGCTCACATTTCCCTTAAACACTCAAATATTTAAAATAACTATTTACAATAGAACAGAAAATTCATTTTGATTCTGGTTAATACCAAAGTATAGGGAGACAATATTTTAAGAAGTTTGGTTATTAATACAAAATAGAACTATTAACAGAGAGAAAATAAGAATGGAGAAGAGAAAAATTCCTTGTTTGAGATGATCAGTTTTCACTAAGAAGAGCTACATATTTTCTCAGAGCAATTTAAATTAAAGTCAGGGTGTTTTGGGGTTTATTTTAAACAGACAATATATGTAGATGATAACAAATTCAAATAGGAAAAGACTCTACGGTAATAGAAAAATAGTCTTCTTCTCACCCCTCCCGTAGACCTCCAGCTCTACATCCCAACCACTTTCCTCAAAAGTTCCCTTAGGCCTCCTTCAGGTGTCTACTATCTTCATCACTAACAGCAGCCACTGTTTTAATTTTCTATCACCATAGCTTAGTTTTACTTCTTGAACTTTATGTAAAAAGAACAACAGGGTATACAATGTCTAGCTTATTTCTTTTAAGAATTTCTGAGATAAAACCACATTATTACATGCTTAGTACTTCATTCTTGTTTATTGTATAATGTTTTTATTTTATATTAATTTGCCACAATTTCTTTATCTATTCATCTATTATTGGGCATGTGTTTTCATTTCTCTTGGGTTGACCATGGGGCAGGTGTATGTTTAACTTTACAAGAAACTGCCAACTGTTTCTACCATGGTTGTACCACACCTTACCACTTTTGATGGCTGTAAAGTCTTTAATTGCTTGAATAGACCATAATTTATTTAACCAGCCCCTTGTTGGGCGTTGTGTTTTTTCCAACCATTTACCATTACAATTCGGCAATGACTATCATTATATACACAGTTTTATGTACATGTGTGATGTATCTGAAGAATAACTCACAGGTAGGTGTGTATACATTTTAATTTTTGATAAATACTGTCAATTAGTCTTTCATATTAGTCACTACCAACTTCAATCCAATCAACAAAGTTTGAAATGATGGTTTGCCCTGTATCTCTGCCAAAATTAGAGGTAAAAATTTTAATCTTGTCATTTTAATTCGTTTTCCTTTTTCACATGGGCTTCCCTGATAGCTCAGTTGGTAAAGAATCTATCTGCAATGCAGGAGACCCTGCTTCAATTCCTGGGTTGGGAAGATCCCCTGGAGAAGGGATAGGCTACCCACACCAGTATCCTTGTGCTTCCCTTGTGGCTCAGCTGGTAAAGAATCCACCTGCAATGTGGGAGACCTGGGTTTGATCCCTGGGTTGGGAAGATCCTCTGGAGAAGAGGAAGGCCTTGAGTATTTTGGCCTTGAGAATTTCATGGACTGTACAGTCCATGGGATCACAAAGCGTTGGACACGACAATGACTTTCACTTTCACTTGTATGCATATCACAAGGTTGCTTTTAATTTTTACTCACAGTTACCTATATTTTTCACCCCCATATTTTAGATCCTTATTTTCCTTTACTCATACTATTACAATTTCTCTTCCTTTTTCAATCTCTTTGTACAGTCTTGGATACCATCTTTAACATAATACCTCTGGATTTATATAATTCCAGTACTCCTTTACTCAAGTCACTACCCAACTCAAAAACCTTCATTGGACCCCCATTGCTTACTGAATTAAATCTAGACCTTCTGTCCTTACACTTAAGACATATACCATGTGCCTTATCTTTTCTTCCAAAAGATTATCCTATATGTAATTCCAATAAGAATGGGGCTTCCCCATGGACTTCACATAAAGTGTGTATTTCCTGCTTCCATGTCCTTACACATGCCATTCCTCTCTGTCTAGAATGCCCTCCTCTTTCTCTACCTTCCTTAGAAACAAGCTTATGTTCTATCTTCTCCCCATGCCCTAAATAAATGCAGACAAGACAAAAAGGTCATGCTTACCGGCACTTTCATTTTAAATTCATCTCTATAGTACTTAATGCCAATGTCAGTGAATGTTCTCTGGATAAAGCGAGATGGACGAAGAATGAATATGAGCTGCAAGTTTCCTGGAAATGCTACCTGGAAGGATCATAAAAAGTGTCAGTGCAAATGTCACATCAATCAGTCTCCTCTTGCCCAAGATTATAAATGAAAAAGTTAAAGTGGACACCCAGGATGCCTAAGAATTAGAATATATTTCACAGCTGAAAGAGATCTTACTGCTCATATAATCCAAATCCCTCCTTAAAAAACAAATTAACCAAACAAAAAATTTTTCTGATAAAAAAATAATTTATACTGTTTATAGAAAAATTCAGAATTTATAATAAAGTATATATTAGAATAAGAAAACCACCCATGATTTCATAGCCACTGTTAATATTTCAATCTAATTTTTTTGTTGTTTAGTTACTGCATTATGTCTGACTCTGTGACCCCATGGACTGTAGCACACAAGGTTTCCCTGTCCTTCACTTCTAGGCCATTTTCTTGGCTTAAATATCTTTATCATAAACTCAAACTGTAGAAATATTTTGTAATCTGCCTTTTAACTTAGTATTATACTATGAGCTTTTATTCCTGATATTAAAAATTCCTTGGAATGTTTTTATGGGTGTGCAATTTATTCAAACAATCCCTTATTGTTGGTAATTTAGACTCCTCCATACTTTTACCATCATAAATAACAGCAAAATGAAATCTTTATACATTTTGGAACATTCTTCTAGCTTCCTAGAAGAATTTCTGAGTCAAAGATTTAGTATTTTAAGGCATATTTGGAGAAGGCAATGGCACCCCACTCCAGTACTCTTGCCTGGAAAATCCCATGGGCGGAGGAGCCTGGTAGGCTGCAGTCCATGGGGTCACTAAGAGTCGAACATGACTGAGCGACTTCATTTTTACTTTTCACTTTCATGCATTGGAGAAGGAAATGGCAACCCACTCCAGTATTCTTGCCTAGAGAATCCCAGAGACAGGGGAGCCTGGTGGGCTGCCATCTATGGGGTTGCACAGAGTCGGACACGACTGAAGCGACTTAGCAGTAGCAGCAGCAAGGCATCTTATTGCTAAGTTGCTCTCAAGAAGCATTGCCCTCATCTTGAGGTAAGGGCCTGAATAATGAGAAAACAGGTTCATTTAACAACTTAGTGGCAAAATTGGGAATCCAAGTTTTCAATTGCTCATGATTTTCTATTCTTTCAGGAGTTCTCAAGAACAACCTCCTGAAGTGTTTATTTAAAAATAACCTGTTTTTTACCCTGGAATATTCTGACTCATTAGGACTGGGATAAAGTCCAGATATCTGTATCTTTAACAAGCACATGAAGAGATTCTGACTGGTAGTCATATTTTTGATCCCAGCACTACAGCACCTTTTACACACAAAGGCAGTCAGTGTAATTCTTAGAAAAATTAGACTCAAGTATTAGATGATTCAAGTATTATCTATAAACCCTCTGAAACCAGAACTCTCTAGAGCCAGACCTTTTGAAGAGTCATGGGCACTGTCAACTGTCTGTGGCTGAGTTCATGTGGCTGAGTCCTTGGTCTGAGGTCCCTACAGGGAAAGGATGCATACACTTGCTGGAAGGGAATAAATAGGGGTAAAAATCAGACTAATAAGATGGAAAAGGAAAACAATCCAAGGTTGTGCAATTTAATGCTAAAAGCAAGCTCATGTCAGATACTGTCTGGTTTTGCTAATGTCTTTTGAATTTGTGAAAAAATGATTTGAATACTACAATGAACATTGCTGTAAAATTAAGTGATCCCCAAAGCAAACCTTAAAATGAGAATTTGGGTCTCAAGAGTTTACCAAAGAGGTGACCCCAGGAAACACAGGTAGGAGTATGGGGCGATGGTGAGACAGGATGGCTAGAGAGCCAGTGTATCAATGAGGGGAACTGCTATGGGCAAGAACGGCTGGGTCTTCTGAAATTCTGTGTGGAATATATCTCAGAACTGCCCCACTGAGGGGTGCAAATGCTGGGGTGCTTGTCCACTAATGCCTATAACGCAGTAGTTACAGGTCACTCCTGGAGCATTAGCTTCTCAGCACTCTCTACCTGCTCCTCTCCAGTGACCAGAAAGGTCAATAAGGTAGAGAGACTCATGCTCAGGAATGGTCTGCAAGTGACCTTCGGGCAGCAGGGAGGATATGGACGTGACACAACAGCCCCTGCTACAAAGACCTTCCCAAACTTAGCATAAAATAACTGCTACTTCCTGGTGACTTTGATGCTAAATAGTTGGATAGTTTAAATTATCTTTATAATAAAATATAAAAATAAATATTACAGCTATTCGTGTCAAGGATGCTTTTATGGAGCTCCACTTGTCCCTTCGTCTGTCGATAACAATGACGAACCCGATGCTGGCAGCCTCCACGCTGCAAAAAAGGTTGGTCAGTATCAGAGACAGTGAAACACATGGATTCTGTTGGGCTCCCTCAGCAGAATGATTCCACTGCCTCCGTGTCACTCCAGGCTTGCTGTGTAAATGCCCTGCAGAGCATGAGGGGATAACCAGGTCTGACTTCTCCAAGAAAGGAACCGGCTTCCTCTCATCTCACCTGGCAGTCTTCATAAGGCAGAAATATTTCACGTCTCAAACCTTCTCAAGGGCTCTATTTCTGGCTGGCAAATGTATGAAACCCTCAACAAACAGAAGGATTCATGTAAATTGAGCACTACATGTCCCAGTGCAGACAGAGGACCTTGAGGTTGAGCTCTGCTATCTTTGCATCCCTAAGACTGATGCTCATGGAGCTATCAACATGCTTCCCTAGAAGTCAGTCCCACAGATGTTCATAAATAACACACGTCAATGGGAAAAACAGCTCCTTTCCAGTGCCTGGTCATAAATGGCCAAAAAAACATTGTAAGTAAGTACAAGGAGATATCAACTTCATTAAGAACAAAAAAACCTGTTTGTTCCCCTCTGAAGTCACCACAAACTCACAAAATCTTTAAAAACGGAAGTCCTAAAAGGGAAAAACATTTTTCTTCCCTCTCTTTGGGAATAAACTATGGGAGGAAAGAGCAAGAGCTTTGGAACCTGGTTCAAATCCTAGTGCTGCCACTTTACTAGCACTGAGACGTGGGGCAATCACCTAACCTCTCTAACCCCATTCCCTTATCTGTAAAATGAGAAAGTGAAAGTGAAAGTCACTCAGTTGTGTCAGGCTCTGCAACCCCATGAACTATACAGTCCATGGAATTCTCAAGGCCAGAATACTAGAGTTGGCAGCCTTTCCCTTCTCCAGAGGATCTTCGAAACCCAAGGATCGAACTAGGTCTCCTGTATTGCAGGCAGATTTTTTACCAGCTGAGCCACCAGGGAAGCCTGAATAATACCAATCATGAAGTAGCTACGAGCACAAATTCTGAAACCAGAATGCTGAAATTTGAAACATGAATTTATATATTTGTGTGTATGCATATGTGCATATATGTAAAATTTTCAACTCAGAAAGTGAGAATCTTTGGAGAGACACTTTAAGATCATACAAATAGCCAAAAAATCACCAGGATATAGATTTGACTTTGAAGAATTCAGCATCTTTTCTTCTCAAATGTATATAAGACATTCATCAAATAGTCCATTATCCATTATCCCAGGCCACAAAACAAAATTCAACAAATTTTAAAGAATTTCAATCATACAGGTTGTACTTCTGATCACTATGGAATTAAACTGGAACTCTATTAGTCTGTTTTATTTTCAACTCCCTCTCTCTTCCTTCCTTCCCTCCTTTCTTTTTCTTTCTTTCTAATCTCCTTCCTTTTATTTTCTTTGGATTTAATTGCCAGTGAATTTTAACTTCTTAAGGCAAAAAATTATATCACTGATTTTACACATTTCTTTTCAATTATTATAAGTACTTAAAGCTATGTGTATGTACTCAGTAGCTCAGTCATGTCTGACTCCTTGTGATTCCCTGGGCTATAGCCAGCCAGGCTCCTCTCTTCATGGGATTTTCCAGGTAAGAATACTGGAGTGGGTTGCCATTTCTTTCTGCAGGGAATCTTCCTGACCCAGGGATTTAACCCATAACTCCTGCATTGGTTGGTGAATTCTTTACCACTGAGCCACCAGGTAGCCGTTTAAAGCTATAATTCCCTCTTAAACACTGCTTTGTGAGAGTTGGACCATAAAGAAACCTGAGCACCTAAGAATTGACATTTTTGAACTGTGGTGTTGGAGAAGACTCTTGAAAGTCCCTTGGACTGCAAGGAGAGAAAACTAGTCAATCCTAAAGGAAAGCAGTCTTGAATATTTATTGGAAGAACTGATGCTGAAGCTGAAGCTCCAATATTTTGGCCACCTGATGCGAAGAACTGACTCATTCAAAAAGATCCTGATGCTGGGAAAGACTGAAGGATGGAGGAGAATGGGACGACAGAGGATGAGATGGTTGGATGGCATCACCAACTCAATGGACAGGAGTTTGAGTAAGCTCCTGGAATTGGTAATGGACAGGGAAGCCTGGCATGATGCAGTCCATGGAGTCTCAAACAGTCGGACACAACTGAGTGACTGAACTGAACTGAAACACTGCTTTAGCTACATCACATAAATGTTGATATACTCTTTTCATTATTGTTCAGCTAGAAATGCTTTCTAGTTTCCTTTATGATTTCTTCTTTAGTTTATGGATTGTTTAGAGGTGGTTTCTTGGCTTCCAAATGTTATATATATATATATATATATTTATAATTTTTTCTAGTCAACTTGGGGAAGAGAAGGGGTAGAATGCAGATACTGATAGAAAAGAAACCTTCTTTTCAGGAGGAAACCTTCCCAGTTGTTACATAGTGTATAGATAAGTATATATTCATCAAGCTCTACAGTTGACATGTGTATACTTTATATAAATTATAACTTAGCTTAAAAACCCAAGGAATTAAATAAATTCAAGTTATGAAAAGGGAAAAATATTATATAACTTTAAAAAAAAGACCAAACTTAGTGAGTGCACAATAGGTATCAGGCACTGATCAAAGGGCGTACAACAATGACCAAAACCATTCTGTATTACAGCAAAAACAAATAACAATAACTTGTTATTAACAAATTAATAACATTAATAACAATAATCTTAAACAATTATAGCTATGTGTATCTTGAGTTCCTATCAGTTGTCAGGCATCTTTATGTTTTATCTCACTTCATCTTATGAAATAGATATTATTATCTCCATTTTACAGATGAGGAAACAAAGGCTGATAGAAATAAAATAACTTGTCTAATATCATACTAGCAAAACTGAATTTCAAAGTCAGAGCTCTCTGATAGCAGTGCTTATGCCCTTAACCCTATCCCACGGCACCCCTTTAGTTTTTTCTTATAGCAAATCTGCTTGTATCTTCTGGCAGTTTTATTTGTATATTTTGCTGTTACTAGTGTTTTCTATGTCTCTTCTTTTTCCTTTAAAACAAAAAATTATTCAATTTAATGCTCCAAGGGTTGAAGCTTCACTTCAACCACTTCTTTAAGTGAGGTGGAACTGGGAGAGGCTCAGTCAATATAATATAGTACATAAACACAGGATGTTCTTTGATCTATGAAATAAACAGCTCCCCGCCTACCCTCCCTGTGGCTTCTCCAGCCAGGTTGACGGTAAATGCTCCTCAATTCCCTGCACACCAAAGCCCAAGACCAGAGCATCTTGGGTAAAGAGGGCAGGATCTGCTGGGAAGATAAAGAACAGTGTCTTCTGACACAGTTGTGTACAGGAAATAGTTCAGAAATAAGAGTTAATGAATCATGACAATAGTTTTGACTATAATCCCTCGCATAAAGAATGCATTCTAAACAACATGAAAGTTGTATCAGCTACTGAAGGGATTATTTTTCTACCCCATCTGGTTCAACAAAAGAATCAAAACCTCAACTAAACCAAATGCACAAGAAATGGGGTTTCTAGACCATGTATTTCTTTAGGTAACACTTGGCTGTTTTAATCCCTATTGTTCTTGTTAACACTAAGATCCTATGATCTTAGCTGCATAAATACCATTCAATATAATCCCCACAACCACCCTCAAAGTCAGGTTGGTGATAATATTTCCACTTTATAAACAAGGAAACTAATCCTTGAGATGGTTAAAATTATTATAACTTGTCAAAGTCATACATTATATGCAGACTTAAGATTCAAATCTTCTGAATTCAAGAGCAACACTCAGGGCACAAAGTTCATACCCTCTTGGTATAGAAAATATTTTGATACTATATTCCTTCATTTCCAACCTTAATAATTCTTCTGTAAAAAATATAATTGAATTTTTGATGTGTCAAAATCTTGAATATGACTAAGTATAGTATTGGGTTGACCAAAAAGTTCATTTGGGTGTTTCCCTAACATCTTACAGAAACCCAAAAGAACTCTTTGGCCAATCTAATACATGAGTGTAAGAGACTGAGGTAAATGTGTTCTGACCCCAAAATACCAGATCAGTTTTGTGGTTGATATAGCACATAGTTTCTTAATTAAGCTCTAATATTAATATATTTTCTATTGCCTTTTTCAGTAAGCTTGGTATTTGTTGTTCAGTTGCTAAGTTGTGTCCAGCTCTTTGCAACCTCATAGACTGAAGCAGAAACACCCCAGGCTCTTCTCTCCTCCACTATCTCCTAGGTATAGAAAATATTTAGCTAACTGAAATTATACTACATTGTCATAAGACTGAGTCAAATGTAGAGTAATCAACCATCCTGATTTGTCCAAAATACCCTCCCCAACATGAGTGGGCATCATTCAACCCACTGAGGACCTGAGTAGAACAAAAATTTGAAGGATGATAGGATTCACGTTCTCTCTCAATCTCACTGTTGACTGGGACATTGTGATTCAGTGATTCTGACTCTCAGGCCTTCAGGCTCAGACTAGAATCTAAAAAACTGGCTCTCTGATTTTTAAGCTTTCAAACTATACCACTGACCTTCTTGGGTCTTCTTCTGAGCCTCCATAATTATATAAGCCAGTGCCTTATAATAAATACCTACATCTACATATCAGGGTTCCTAGAGAAATGTAACCAACAACATATATATATGTGTGTTATACACAGATATATACATATACACATACACACACACACACACACACACACACACACATAAAGAGATTTATTACATAATTGGCTCAGGTAGTTATAGTGACCAAAAAGTTCCTTGATCTGTCATCTGCAAACTAAAGAACCAGAAACACTGGTGGTATAACAATCCAAGTCCAAGTCCATGGAATGGAGGAGCTGATGATTTAAAGCCTAATTTGAGTCTGAAAGCACAAAATCCAGGAGCACTGATGTCCAGGGGTAAGAGAAGATGATGTCCAAGCTCAAGTAGAGAGAGAATTCACCTTTACTTTGTCTTTTTGTTCTGTTCAGGCATTGAATGGACTGGGTGATGCCCACTCACACTGGGGAGGGCAATCTACTCTACTCAAATATCCTCATAGACACATCTGAAAATAATTTTTTGCCAGCTGAATGGGCATCCCTTAGCCCAGTCAAGTTAACACACTAAATTGACCATAATATGTATTCAGATATCATTGGTTCTATTTCTCTGAGGAACTCTGATTAATACATATGGAGAGTCAAGAGAAGAGGCAACAGAAATAAAAAAAAATTTTCCAGAAAAGTACACCCTAAGTGCAAAAATACTGAAAACAGAATCCTAGTACATCAGGGCACTGACTAGAGATGGACTCAAAGAGACAGGGTCGGAAAGACAAAGCTCTGGGAGACAAAAAGAAGTGAAAGAGAGGTGGTGACTGAGATAAAGGCAAAAAGAAGCAAGAGGTAAAATTTAGCATCCTACATGACAAAAAACTAAATTTAGGATACACACACTTTCCTTAACAAAAAAAGTGTTTTAAGTTTATTAATAAAAGACACTATATTTAGAAACTATATATAACATGGTGTTCTTAACTAGGAATCTTATAAACTACCCTAAACCACCAAACTTGTTTACTAATTGCAAAGATGCAAGCAATATTCCTATATAAAAAGCTAATATAAAGGGGGGAAAATGAATCAAAACTTTTTAGCTTTAAGAGAATAAGAAGACAGGCCACAAACTGGAAGAAAATATTTACAAAAGATATATCTGATAACCATTATACAATAAGAAAAAGAACAACCCAATTGAAAACTGGGGGGAAAACCAAAACAAATATTGAACAAAAGAATATATGCAGATGGAAAATGAGCATATGAAAAGATGTTTGACAATATATGTCATTAGGAAACTGCAAATTAAAACAATAACATTCCACTAAAATCCATTATAACGGCCAAAATCCTAAACACTGACAATACCAAATTTTGGCACGGATGTGGAGGAATACTCACACCCTCACATTGTGAACTCTTACTCATTTCTGGTGGGTATGCAAAATGGTACAGCCACTTTGAAATACAGTCTGGCTGTTTCTTACAAAACTAAGCATACTCATATCATGTGATTCAACAAGTGTAACTACCTGGTGTTTACCTAAGTGAGTTGAACACTATGTCCACATAATAACTCATAAATGGATGTTTACATTAATAGAAAAGAAAGAAAGTGAAGTCACTCAGTTGTGTCTGACTCTTTGTTATCCCATGGGCTATAGCCTACCAGGCTCCTCCGTCCATGGAATTTTCCAGGCAAAAGTACTGGAGTGGGTTACCATTTCCTTCTCCAGGGATCTTCCCAATCCAGGGATCGAACACGAGTCTCCCACACTGCAGGCAGTAAGCTAGTTTCTGTTTCCTCTATGGACTTCAGTCTGTTTAAATTTTATATTTTTAATGAGGTCAATTTTGGTAAACTGTATTTTCTCAGGAAATAACCTATTTTTGTCTTGGTTTTCAAGTTTATCTAAATAGGATATGCAAAGTAATTTCTAAAACTTAAATTTTCTTGGGTCTCAGTGCTTATTTTTCTGTTTGCTATTTCTTAGTTTGTATACCTGTGCTTTGTCCATTTCCTCAGCCCACAGTCCTACCATCTGAGCCACCAGGGAAGCCCATTAATAGAAGCTTTATTCATAACTGTCAAAACTTGGAAGCAAAACAAGATATCCTTCAGAAGGTGAATGGATAAACTGTAGTATATCCAGACAGTAAACTATTATTCAAAATAAATGAGCTATCAAGTCATGGAAAGACATGAAGGAAACAAATGCATATTACTAAAGGAAAAAAGCCAACCTGAAAAGGTTACATATTGTATGATTACAACTATATAACATTCTGCACAATGCAAAACTATAGAGATGATAAAATTCAATAGTTGCTAGGGATTGAGGGGTGGAAGTATAGGACAAATGAATAATAGGTATAGCACAGAGGGCTTTTAGGTCAGTGAAACTAATCTATATGATGCTATAATGGTGGATATAGGTCATTGTGTGTGTGTGTGTGTGTGTGTGTGTGTGTGTGTGTGTGTGTGTACTAGTCGTTCAGTCGAGTCCGACTCTTTTTGACCCCATGGATTATAGCCCGTCAGGCTCCTCTGTCTTGGGATTCTCCAGGCAAGAGTACTGGAATGGGTTGCTGTTTCCTTCTCCAATAGGTCATCATGCATTTGTCCAAATCCTAAGTATGTATAATACCAAGACTGAATCCTAATATAAACTATGAACTCTGGGGGTTGTTTTCAACTCAAATGAAAAAAAAAATAAAGCAAGCCAAAAGAAATCACAAGGAAGAAAATATTAAAGATAAAGCAGAATGAATAATGTAGAAGACAGAAAAGCCAACAGACCTGATTAAAAAATCAGAATCCCATTTTTTTTAATTAACAAAATAAGACACTAGCTTACTTAATCAAGGAGAGGGAAAATGGACAAAGCACAGGTATATAAACTAAGAAATAGCAAACAGAAAAATAAGCACTGAAACCCAAGAAAATTTAAGTTTTAGAAATTATTTTGCATACCTCTATTTAGATAAACTTGAAAACCAAAGCAACAGTAGGTTATTTCCTGGGAAAATACAGTTTACCAAAATTGGCCTCATAAAAATATAAAGTTTAAACAGACTAAAGTCCATAGAGGAAACAGAGAAAGTTATCAAGGCCCAAATTCAAAGGGGAATTTCACAGGGGAATTCAAATCGTCAATGGCTATAAAGTCTCAATCCCACAAGAATAGTTTCTGAGCCTAAAAACTGAAAGAGAACTTCAAAATGCTATTTATGAAACAAATATGACATTGATATCTATACCTAATTCAACAGCAAAATAAAATGACCAGTTAATAGTAGAGCTACTAGCAACAAACATAAAATAATTAGGAATAAATTTAATAATATAAAAACTATGTTAGGAAAATTTCAAACACTGCCAAAAGACACAAAAGTGGAATTTAACATAAAGAAAGACTTTTCTTCTTCTTGATAGGATGTTTTTAACACCATAAATATGTGACTTGTCCTGAGTAAATTTATAAAGTTAATAGTCTCAATGAAAAGGCCAAAGAGTTTTCTTTCTTTTTTCTTTTTCTAAAAACAGAGGTATACAAATAGATAGAAAACAAGAAAGAACAGCAGAAAAACATGAAAAAAGTAAGTAAAGCTTAAGGACCCAATAGGGGAGGGGGAATTAATCGTAGCAAATATTAAACACACTTAACTCCTCTTAGGGCTTCCAGGTGGCTCAGTGGTTAAAAAAAATCTGCCTGCCAATGCAGCAGAGGTGGGTTTGAATCCTGGGTTTGAAAGAGCCCCTGGAGAAGGAAATAGTAACCCATTCCAGTATTCCTGCCTGGAGAATTCCATGGAGAGAGGAGCCTGGAGGGTTACAGTCCATGGAGTCGCAGAGTCGGACACAACTGAGCGACTTCCACTTTTCACATACTTATATGATGTATAGTATATATACATATATTAAATGTAAAGTGATAGAGATGAAAAATACAAAAGAAAAATTAAAGACAGAGAAGAGAAACTCAGAAGATGTATTGTCCCTCTAATTTGAGTTTCAGAAGCAGAGCTGTAGGAAAGAAATAAGCAGAGATAACAGGAAAAAAATGCTAAGCCTAAGAGAGACTTGAATCTTCCATTCAAAGACACAGCAGTATGAAAGAAAATGTTTGAAATTTCAAACCTGCAAAACATAAAGAAAAAAGCCCCAAAACTTCTTACGCAGAGAGACAAGCAGCTGACCTATGAAGGGATGACAGTCAGATCCTGTGACAAGGATCAACTTTGTTATCAGTAATACCGAATGCTAAAAATCAATGGATCGATGTTATTTTACAAAAAGAAAAAAACCTCCATGCTCAGATAGATTGCCAATCAACTGTGAGATCAAAATGAGCCATTTTCTGACATTCAAGATGTAAAACTCACTTAGCATACACACTTTCTAAAAAAAGAAATAACTTGAAAGTTTTTAAATGAACATGAAATCCCAAAATGAAGAATGACCTTCCCAAGATAAAAAAAAGTCCCAGTTGACAACTTGCAGCAGGTTTACACAGCCTGTATTATGAATAGCTCAGAGAGGCTCAAAAGAATATCTCCAAGAAGAAAATATATGCACCAGACAAATTCCATGATAAAGAATCTATAAAATGTTAATAATATAATAAAGATACACGCCATGCTATAAACAAGAAAAAAAAACAAAGACAATTAAAAATGCTAGGGGAAAAGGTACATAAAAAGTCATTGTCCAAGTCTGAAATAAATTAAACTGTGGCATGATTTTGAGCAACCCATGGAGTATGAAAAAAGAGAACCTATTTTACCATACATTTGTAGCATTTTCCTTTGAGTGACACAGGTTTAAGGATTTAGGATTACATCTCTCATTGCAGAGGTCCAATCATATCACATATATAAATGCATTCCTATGATTTCTGTTTTTTAGGATCAACCTATAATCAAAGAAGAACATTTATAGTAATGTGTAAAATACATTATAATTCTTAGTAATGAAAAGTAGAATATAGGTAGAAGAACTTAAAGGCTGACACTAAAGAAAGATGTAATTTCATAGTAGTGAAATCAACAGGTACAGTTGGCCCTCCATATCTGTAGGCTCCACATCTGTGGATATGGACAGCTGACTGTACTGTACCACTTTGCATAAGCGACTTGAGCATAGAAGAATTTTGGTATGCTCAAGGTTCTCAGGATCAACCCCCTGTTTGTTTCTGATGTTAGATCGCATAAATTCTTTGTACATTTTGGATATTAACCTCTTATCAGATATATCATTTGCAAATATCTTCTTCCATTCAGTAAGTGGACTTTTTGTTTTATTGACATGAATGTTTTCCTTTGCTAGGTAAAACGGTTTCTAGTTTGATATAGACCCAGTTATTTATTTTTGCTTTAGTTTCTCCTGATGAAACTGAAAGAGGAGAATGAAAAAGTTGGCTTAAAGCTCAACATTCAGAAAACTAAGATCATGGCATCCAGTCCCATCACTTCATGGCAAATAGATGGGGAAACACTGGAAACAGTGGCTGACTTTATTTTGGGGGGCTCCAAACTCACTGCAGATGGTGATCGTAGCCATGAAATTAAAAGATGCTTGTTCTTTGGAAGGAAAGTTATGACCAACCTAGACAGCATATTAAAAAGCAGAGACATTACTTTGTCAACAAAGGTCCATCTAGTCAAGGCTACAGTTTTTCCAGTAGTCATGTATGGATGTGAGAATTGGACTATAAAGAAAGAAAAACACCATTATAGTATACTGACACATATATATGGAATTTAGAAAGATGGTAATGATGACCCTGTATGTGAGACAACAAAAGAGACACAGATGTATAGAACGGACTTTTGGCCTCTGAGGGAGAGGGAGAGGGTGGGATGATTTGGGAGTATGGCATTGAAACACGTATACTATCATGTAAGAAACGACGCACCAGTCTATGTTCAATACAGGATACAGGATGCTTGGGGCTGGTGCATGGGATGATCTAGAGAGATGATATGGGGTGGGAGGTGGGAGGGGGCTTCGGCACTGGGAGATCGTGTATACCTGTGGCTGATTCATGTCAATGTATGGCAAAACCAACACAGTATTGTAACGTAGAATAAAAAATAAAAGTGATCTACAGCAACACACACACACACACAAAAAGAAAGCTGAGCACCAAAGAACTGATGCTCTTGAACTGTGGTGTTGGAGAAGACTCTTGAGAGTCCCTTGGATTGCAAGGAGAGAAAACCAGTCAATCCTAAAGGAGATGAGTCCTGGGTGTTCATTGGAAGGACTGATGTTGAAGCTGGAACTCCAATACTTTGGCCACATGATGTGAAGAGCTGACTCATTGGAAAAGACCTTGATGCTGGGAAAGATTGAGGAAAGGAGGAGAAAGGGACATCAGAGGATGAGATGGTTGGATGTCATCACCAACTCAATGGACATGAGTTTGGGTAAATTCCAGGAGTTGGTGATGGACAAGGAGGCCTGGCATGCTGTGGTTCATGGGGTCTCAAACAGTCAGACACAACTGAGTGACTGAACTAGTTTCTCTTGCCTGCAGAGACATATCCAAAAAAATTACAAATATCATGTCAAAGAATATATAACCTATGTTTTCTTCTAGGAGCTTTATGGTTTCAGGTCTTACATTTATGTCTTCAATCCATTTTGAATTTATTTTGTGTGTGGTGTGAGAGAGTAGTCCAACTTGATTCTTTCATATGTAGCCATCCAGTATTTCCAGCATCACTTGTTTAAGAGGTTGTCTTTTCTCCACTGTATATTTTTGCCTTCTTTGTCATAAATTAATTGCCTATTTGAATGTAGGCTCATTTCTGGGATCTCTATTCTGTATCATTGATTTATTGTTTTGTGCATGTATTATACTGCTTTGATTACTATAGCTTTGCAGTATAGTTTGAAACCAGTGTGTATAATCCCTTCAGCTTTGTTCTTCTTTCTTAAGATTATTTTGGCTATATGGAGTCTTTGGTGTTTACATACCAATTTTAGAAAACCAAATTGATGAACCTTTAACCAAACTCATTAAGAAAAAAAATAGACAATCTATATTAATAAAGTCAGAAATGAAAAAGATGTTATAAATGATACCACTGAAACATAACATAAATGATGATAAGCAATTACTATGAACAAGTATATGCCAATAAAATGGACAACCTAGAAAACATGGACAAACTCCTCAATCTCCCAAGACTGAACAATGAAGAAACAGAAGTATGAACAGACCAATTACCAGTAATAAAACTGAATCAATAATAAGTAAAATTCCCAGAAAACCAAGTCCAGGACCAGATCACTCCACAGGTGAATTCTATCAGACATTTAGAGAAGAGTTAACACCTATCCTTCTCAAACTATTCCAAAAAACTGCCCAGGAAGGAACACTTTCTAACTCATTCTATGAGGTTGGTATCACCCTGATACCAAAACAAAGATACACCAAAAGAGAAAAATTACAGGCTAATATCAATGATGAACATAGATGCAAAAATCATCCAACAAAATATTAGCAAACCATATTCAACAATACAACAAAACAATCATACACTACGGTCAAGTGGGCTTTTTCCCATGAACACAGAAATGATTTAATACCCAAAAGTCAATCAATGGACAAAGGACAACCTAGAAGAAATGGACAAATTCCTAGAACTGTATAATCTCCCAAGACTAAACAATAAAAAAATATTTCATACCAATTACCAGTAATAAAATTGAATCAATAATAAGAATATTAATATGGCATGTTAAATTAAAGAATAAAAATCATATGATCATCTCAATAGATTCAGAAAATGTTTTTGACAAAATTGAACATATATTTATGGTTTTAAAAAAGACTCTCAACAAAGTTATAAAGGGGATATAAAGGGGTTATAAAGGGGACATACTTTGACATAACTAGAATTATCATACCATCCTGCAATCCCATTCCTGGGCAAATATCTGGAGAAAAGCATAATTTGGAAAGAGACATGAGCCCCAGTGTTCACTGCAGCATTCTTTAGAATAGCCAAGATGGGCAGCAACCTAAATGCCTATCAATAGATGAATGGATAAAGAAGATGAAATATATATACACAATAGAATATTATTCAGCCATAAGAAAGAATGAAATAATGTAGCAATATGAATAGACCTAGAGATTGTCATGGGCTTCTCTGGTGGCTCAGAGGTTAAAGCGTCTGCCTGGAATGCAGGAGACCCGGGTTCAATCCCTGGGTCGGGAAGATCCCATAGAGAAGGAAATGGCAAACCACTCCAGTACTCTTGCCTGGAGAATCCCATGGAGGGAGGAGCCTGGTGGACTATAGTCCATGGGGTCGCAAAGAGTCGGACACGACTGAGTGAATTCTCTTCACTTCAGATATTGTCATACTAAGCAAAGTAAACCAAAGGAAGACAAATTTCATATATCACTTATATGTGGAATCTAAAAAAAAAAATTATACAGATGAACTTATTTATAAAACAGAAATAGACCCACATACACAGAAAACAAACTTATGATTACCAAAAGGGAAAGGGGTGGGGGGATAAATTAGGAGTTTGGGATTAACATATACATGTGTGTGCATGCTCAGTAGCTCAGTCACGTCTGACTCTTTGTGACCCTATAGACTGCAGTGCATCAGGTTCTTCTGTCCATGAGATTCTCCAGGCAAGAATAATGGAGTGGGTTGCCATTTCTTCCTCCAGGGGTTAGTCTCGACTCAGGGACTGAACTCCTGCATCTCCTTGCATTGGCTGGCAGATTCTTTACTACTGAGCCACCTGGGAAGCCCCAACATAGATACACTACCATATGTAAAATAGATAACCAATAGCTGCCTACTGGATAGCACAGGGAACTATAATCAATATTTTGTAATAACCTATAAGGGAAAAGAATCTGAAAAAGAAAAGAGATACACACACACACACACACACAATCACTTTGTTGTACACCTGAAACTAACACAACGTTGTAAATCAAGAAAAGCAAAGTAAAGTGTTAGTTGCTCAGTTGTATCCTACTCATTTCGACATGGACTGTAGCCCATCAGGCTCCTCTGTATATATAATTCTCTAGACAAAAATACTAGAGTGGGTAGCCATTACCTTCTCCAGGGGATCTTCCCAGTCTAGGGATTGAACCTGGTCTCCTGCATTGCAGGCAGATTCTTTATGGTCTAAGTCACCAGCATAGCCCTGTAACTCTACTTCAATTAAAAAAAAATGTAAATAAGGCCCAGAGCTAACACCATACTCAACCATGAAAAGTCTAATGCATTTCCTTCTAAGATCAGGAACAAGACAAGAACTCACTCTTGACCACTCTTATTCAACATAACATCGGAAGTCCTAGCCACAGCAATCAGACAGCAGGGAAACTTAAAAGAATCCAAATTGGAAAGGAAGAAGTAAAACTCTGTTTGCAGATGACATGATACTATACATAGAAAATCCTAAAGATGCCACCAGAAAACTAATGGGGCTCATCAATGAATTCAGTAAAGTTGAGGGATACAAAATGAATATTCAGAAATCTGTTGCATTTCTGTACACTAACACAAACTACCAGAAACAGAAATTAGGAAACAATCTCATTTATAATTGCATCAAAAAATAAAATATCTAGGAATAAATCTAACTGAGGAGTTAAAAGGACCATACACAAAAATAAACTCAAAATGAATTAAAGATCTAAACGTAAGACCAGAAACTATAAAACTCCTAGAAGAAAACATAGGCAAAACACTCTCTGCCATAAATCACAGCAGGATCCTCTATGACCCACCTCTCAGAATACTGGAAATAAAAGCAAAAATAAATGGGACCTAATTAAACTTAAAAGCTTTTGCACAACACAGGTAACTATAAGCAAGGTGAAAAGACAGCCTTCAGAATGGGAGAAAATAATAGCAAATGAAGCAACTGACAAAGAATTAATCTCAAAAATATACAAGCAGCTCCTGCAGCTCAATTCTAAAAAAATAAATGACCCAATCAAACAATGGGCCAAAGAACTAAACAGACATTTCTCCAAAGAAGACATACAAATGGCTAACAAACACATAAAAAAACGCTCAACATCACTCATTATCAGAGAAATGCAAATCAAAACCACAATGAGGTACCATCTCATGCCAGTCAGAATGGGGGCTATCAAAAAGTCTACAAACAATAAATGCTGGAGAGGGTGCAGAGAAAAGGGAACCCTCTCACACTGTTGGTGGGAATGCAAACTAGTACAGCCACTATGGAGAACAGTGTGGAGAT